>CALNHX010004948.1:0-50925 GCA_940337035.1 Agriotes lineatus | reverse complement strand
AATAAACACCTAAATTGTAAACATCTAAGGACAGAGTTGCTAATTTATAGCGTAATGTTTTGAAAATATACGTCGAAGATTTGGCAAAAATTGTGTAATCATTGCAAAAAACTAATTGTGAATGATTGGAATAAAAACTCTCTATTTATTATTCCATTAGAGGAATTTGATTCACAATCAGAGAATGATAGTGATACTGATTAGCAATGCGCGAGTCCGCGAGCATCTAACCGCGGTGCATACTCCCACCTGGATCTTCACAGGCGATGGCCCAGATAAAAATAGCCCCGAACGAGTATAAGAAGACGATTCCCGGCCAGAGCCAGCCACTTGTGGGTCCCTGCTCGGGTGCCATGTTATGCGACGAAACAGGGTCTATGAATTGACTTCTCTACGTGGGTTAGATGCCTCCTTCTGGTCATCAGCCCCCTCCTACGACGTCCCCTGGTAAAATTACAGCTCGTCGAAAAAGCTCGCGGAACTGCTTTCGAAATCCGTGGCAAAACCGGGCAGAATTTATGACAGCGTCCTGATTATCACAGGCGATTTTTTTCCAGTACGCAGTGCGCCGACAGGGACAGGTCGAAGGTCGGCTCTACATACGCAGAATAGTTGCACGTGGTCTCGGCTTTGTAAACAATAGACCTGGGTGAACATTACATTTTTTAGTTACAGAATTGATTACCGGGCAGCGCCGCTGTGCACAATATGAGAGTGCGGATCGCCGACCGCCACTGCGCACTCCGATGGCGTGCCAGAAAAATTGCAAACTTGTTCAGGCGTTTTGGGCCCAACCAGCGCGTATTAAATTATAAAGACATGTTTTTATTTAAGTTTACTGTATATACATGTTCTTATATTAAGTGTAGTTCTAATAATGATATGTAATAACAGAGATAATACAAGGTCCGGCAGAATGAAGTATCTATTTTCAAAGTTAATTCATTTCATAATATGTATGTATGTATTATCTGTAACCTCATTTACCTTGCGGTGTAATGAGATCTAAATTCAAATCAAGTAGCCATGCTTTAGCGATAAATGGAAATTTAAGACAGTAGTCAGTGTTTGCGAGAAATGTCAGTTTATTCAATGTTTTTTTACGGTTGAAGCTTATTTTAAAAATAGCAATCCTGTTGCAACCACCCAGCGTTTATTTCGTCGTCACTTTCATTTAAATCCACGAGATCCAGTTCCTAGTAGAATACCAATTAAAAAATGGGTACACAAGTTTCGAAGTACTGCTTCATGTGCCAAAGAAAAACCAAAAGGAAGAACTCGTTCTGTACGCATACAAAACTTACGTGTTAGGCTTCAAGAGTGCCAGCAGCTAGAAGGAGGTCACTTGACTGACGTAATATTTAAAAAATAAAATTTCCGTGTTTCCTGAAGAACCTCTTGTTTGATTTTTACTTCCTTTTACAATAAAGGAAGTATTGGATTCACCCCGAAAATTCGAAATTGAGTTTTCAACAGATCTTCACGTTTTAGAGTCCCCTGATCCCAAAAAACATATTTTTTTTCATTGGTCTGTGTGTCTGTCTGTGAACAGAATATCTCAAAAACGAAAAGCGGTATGGCGTTGAAACTTCATATATAAGTTTTGTGTACTATGTATATGAGACAGCAAGCATTTGAAAAAAATCGCATTACCGGAAGTAGGTGTTTACTCTTGTGATTTTTCAGTTTTTTTCGATTTTTTCAAAAACGGCTCTAACGATTTTTTTTAAACTTTACATTTTTATTACATTTTGAATGTGTATTGATGTGAGATAGGTGATTTTCCAGTTGAATACTTCTAAAATGGGTTTCTTTTGTTTTTTTGTCTATTTTTTTTTATTAACTCTTATTTTAAATAGAACACCCGGTATATTATTACATTTTTGAATTCAGCTTAAAATTCTAGAAAAAATTTGTCTCTTCAACTAACGCTCTATTTTGTACCGTTTTTGCAGAATTTGTAATTTTTGAAAATTTTTGACAAATGCTTAAAACATTTTAAATCAAATTTTTGGCTAATTATAAGATCACTGTAAAAGGAAGTTGTGTGCGTGTATCACACCAGATTTTTTAATAAACATTTAGCCATTAACTAAAAAAAACTTAATTTAAAATGGATACTTCATTCTGCCGGACCTTGTACAACGTTTATCATAGGTGTTCTTAATCTAATTGATCAAAGCAAAATAACTATCCCTTGGCTAACTGGGCTACCGAACTAGGTTTGTGCCTTCAGAAAGTCAATTCATAGACCCCGTTTCGTGGCAGTTAAATATACAGGGTGACTCATCGGTGTGTGAACGAAATATGGCTCCTCAATGAGGCAATGTATTAAGATTCTGTTTTGGCGAGGCAATAGGTACACTTGTATACACATAAATTTAGTTTTATTGCCATCAATAATACTTTTTGCAACCTCTTGTGGCAAGGGGCATTCAGAGAACAAAGGGGCCACATGTTTTTACGTACTTCTAAAGACGCACGCACCCTTCCAAAGCGTTGGCAAATTTTCCCCTAATCAACAATTCTAGTCCACACGTTCATAGAGAAATGCTGTTGTAAATTTAATCTTGACTATTCAATTCACCTGTCATCTGTCCAAAAGTAACCAATGAAAATCCAGAATTCTGACGTTTCTTGAACAATCAAAAAAATATCAGCGGATATATCTTCCTAGAAGGTATTCAAGTGACTATTTTTAACAAATGCTATTTTTATTAGAAAAAGTCAATATTAGTGTTCTGTTACTATAGAAATTGCGTAGTTTGTTGCTAGATTTACTGAAAACTAATTTGAAAAAGTAGTTTGGTTCATTAAATAGTCCCTCGAATACCATTCTTAGTCAAAGTTAAGTAGATTATTTTTGCGGTGGTATCACTACTCATGTCCATTGCGCTTTGGATTAGGACTCGTGCTATCGCACTCGTCCTAATCGTACCAAAGCGCAATGGACATTCGTGACACCACCGCAAAAATAGTCGACATAACTTTGACTACTCATGGTATTATAAGTGAGAATTTTCGTCTGACCAGTGTTGTGAAAATTAACAATTGTATGCCTTGCACAGCAACATTCGTTGGTTACCTATAGGGATTGTTGCATGGAAACGAGGGTTTCTCGCAGTTTGCTGAAGCAGTCATTGACAGCAATTCACTCATTCAAGATAGTCACCAACACGTTGTAAGTGTAAATCACAACATCTGTAGCTAATACAAAATCGATGTAGTTCATTATTTGTAAATCTTTCGTTAGTGAAACTTCCAGAGCCTCCCAATTTAAATAAAAAAGTTGGCAATTACATAAAAATTGACTACTCACAAAATTCAATTGTCTTGTCATTTTACAAAAGCAACATTAGAAATATAACTCGGATTGAAGAGATCTTTCAAACACGATTCACTCCTTTTATGGTGTAATTTAAGTAATTGACGTTTACAACATACCTTTCAGAAAAAGAAAGAGATGCCATGAAAGTGAAAAAAATAGACAAGAAAATTGACGTTTGGGGACATTGATCACGAATTTCAAAAAGCTTACAGGAATATTCAGAATATTACTGATTTTTTGCGCAATATATGTATAAAACTATACATTTTAGTTCCCCCAGTATTTCAGAATAGCTTAATTTTTTCAAATTAGAAAAACCGATGAAATCTACTTTGATCTATTTAAATTGCTTTGTATAATTTCAAATAATAAAGTATCTTTTGATATTGTTCATGACTGTGGTAATATATTGCAGTAGCTCCACTTTGAGCTAGCCCTTAATTAATATCTTTTTCAAATCAATTATGCTAATTATTTCAATTGAGTACTCTTATCAGGGTGGTTCGCCAATCTAGTTATCTATTAGTTGAAGTTTAAATTATATATAAATCCTTGACTACTGAATGATATTAACTGTCAACTTGACTTCTACATTTAATCAAACCAGGTATTGACAATTATCCTTTACATTGACATATCTATTAATCAATTCACCAAAGTAAGTATTGTATTATGTTTAT
This sequence comes from Agriotes lineatus, assembly GCA_940337035.1. Lineage (NCBI taxonomy): Eukaryota > Metazoa > Arthropoda > Insecta > Coleoptera > Elateridae > Agriotes > Agriotes lineatus. Next base: position 46,917 of record CALNHX010004948.1, on the reverse strand, counting down.
TTTCACTCTTTCTTTTATTGTTTATTATTCAAAATGCTTTTATATGAATTATTAACACAAACCTTAAAACTTCTCCAGCTTTCACTGCAAATATCGAAACACCAACAGCTCCCAACGTCCACAGCTCCCGATGTTCACAGTCTGCAACGCCTACCGCTGATTCCTGCAATATTCACAACTACGATGGTCCGTCAACCTTCAAACCGCTTCTAACCTGTCAATAACTCCTATTGTTTGTATAATCCAGTCCTGCTCCCTTTATCAATGTCACCGTCACTCCAATCGATTCCTGGTAAGTTTCAGTGTTATAGATGATCCCAATCTAACCTTCTTTATTGCTCAGATAGTACTCTGTATCCAGCAACACCCACATAACCATCCAAATCAAGCAGCTAATTCCGACAACTTCCTTTTAAATGTTTGACCCGTCTTCCATGCAACCACCAACGTCACCAATGAATCCTAATTATATCTTGCATGTATCAATAAATCCAAATCCCTTCAAATAATGTAATCTTCTGTGTTATTTATTTCCAATTCACTGTATTGCACAATCTCTTCACCGATTGTATGGTTTTATTAATTCCAGGTTATATTTTCATATTTTCACCACGTAGATTTGTTAATAGCCCCTTTATTTTGTATTTTACCCAACAATTAATTATACAAAATAAGGCATAATTTCAAACTTTTTATTCTCAAAATTAGTTATTTCAAAATTCGATATACATTTTCTAAACAAATTTTTATATCTCTCGTAGTTACAATTCTTCTTGCCTTCTTAAAATTATTAATGTTCTATTATTACATGCTGCAATTCTTCATTATTATCGCAAGCACATTTGTCAATTGTAACCTTGGCTTGAAACTTTATTAAAATTGAACTTAACCATCAAAATTGAATATTCAATTGCTATTTACTTATCAAGTTACCTTACTCATTGTCTCAATTAATTTTCATTATTCATTTAGAAATTAACACCCAATCTTATCTAAACACCTCAAATTTTTATTGTAATAATCTTCCAAATTTATCAATTTTATATTTTTATTTTGCAACTACCCTTAGTGTATCATAACAATATGTACGAAGGTTATGAACAACTTACAACGATTGCAAATTAACTTCATGAGTAGTAAATTGATATTAGAAACCTTCGACATCACATTATATTTACAGTTTGTCACAGCGATCTTTTCCCTTGCGTCTGACGGATATGTATGAAATAGGATTACAATAATACTATAAGGTATTCACGTTTGTTCTGGATCGAGGTTAATCATGATTTATTTTTTTTAATGTTGGTTCTCAAGCTTTTTTATTTAATGAGTTTTATCGAAATGAAAATGTTTGTTACTGTCGCATCAATTAGATGACGCCTTGCTGCCTAATTATTATTTATTAAGAGCCAGAAATATTGAAGATCACATAATATAGGCAACCCATTTAACGCTGCTGGCAACTACGTTTACAAAGCTAAATCTAATAAGCAGCAGTGGCGTGCCGCATATTAAAAGAACCTACGTATTCAACACAATTCAAAACTTAGCTCTCAATAGAACTGTTGTTCATGTAAAACAACAAAGAAAATTAGGACGTGAGAATTCAGTTGCATCACGAACACCAATACTCAGAAATATCAAATCAGTGTTTGCATACAGCATTAGAATATTACATTCACTAGATCTTCAAATGTCACCTGGTCTTTAATAATTTATGTATTTGTAGTACTCTCAAACAAAATACGGTTAACCATAATCATAATCTCTTATTCTTCTTCTATAGATTCATGCATTTATGGCGTCGGGTAGATAAAAATCAAAATGCCTCTTGTTACGGGCAAAAGGCGACGTATTTCGAGTTAAAGTTTTTTGGCGTATTATTTGAATAGACCGTGCCGTCGCGTCGTTCTAATTTTGTCCGCCTTTGTCGTGGCGAGTGGGCTTTCTTGTCTTCGCTAGTCATGGCGATTTCCTGGTCATTTCATATCAATATCTGGGAGTGCTTAAATGCATCTCCTTGTCAGCCCGATTTCGAACTTAAGGCTAAGTTACGCGTGGTCATTTGAACCTGAATTTTTAATCTTGCCGTTTTGGGGTATTTCTAGCTGTTATGATGCTGCTCTAATTGACTAACAAGTTTTTTGAGCCGCTTTGGTTCCGTCATGATTTAGTTTGCTGCTTTCGTAAGCTGCCGTTTGTCCCGTTTGTAAAGCGGCCTTAACCTATTTCGGCGTGAGAATTTGTTTAGTGCCAAGAGCTAGTAATCTACCTGGGAGCTAGTTATCTGCTGCTGGGGGCTAGTACGCTATTCAGGGAGTAGTCACACCGAGGGAACGACCGTTTGGTTGTGTGTACCTTATTAGCTGTTTCATAAACTTTTGAATTTTGTTGAGTGCTTCCACGACTCGGATTCTATCTATCAGATTCCTCCGTGTCAATTAAATTGAGACTAATTGCTGCACTGATTGATAGCGTGTTCGGCTGAATCCCTTCAGGACTCCTCGAATATCACCCTTGTTACTCTGTGATAATATGACTTCGTTGTGCATTCGATGAGCGGGCTTAAGGCTACATCGAAATTTAACTTGTTTTAGTAATGTCATTCATTTTTAACCTTTAACGATCTATGCAGTTTGTTAGTTAACGTGTTAATGTTTTATCGATACATTTGACTGTTATACCGGTTGCCTAAGATTGTAAAGAACATAGAGCATAAGTGTGGTAGACAGTAATAGATAGATATTTTACCAAGAGGAAACAAGATGGTATAACAAACAAATAAACATATAGTATTATAGTTGTTGCCTAGCTACCAAAGTAATTATTGCATTTTCCATTTCGGTTATTCTTATGGCAAATAGCAGTTGCACCTTTTCTAACTCATAAAATTTCCATGTTCCGTACAATTTTAGGCAATCTGTATACGAGTATTAGATCTTATGTTCATTGGGTGCACCTGACATACTGCACGTTTGTAATAAAGTACCATAGTTTTGAATATTATACATTTGAAGATTGAAGATTTTACTAAGAACCGCACGCCGTCTTCACTGTTAGCTAGCCGGTGCTCAAATGTGCCATATAGTCATTATGGTTTCATTTTGGCTTTAAATTTGGCATTACCCTATTAAAAATCCGAATTCATACAGTAACAAAATTAATGTATATCCGGCGAGATTTTCAAGTGGTGGGCAGGACCTAACGATCCTGATTTACAGACGCGAGTGTTGCTAGGTATAAATCTCAACAGCTGTGTATTATGGGTTGCTTGCTACTATTACGTGTAATAAATATGATTCGTTAGGAAAGCATGCGCAGTGGAAGTTTGCCGCGTGTACATCTGCCTGCCGTCTAAACCAATCACAACAAAGCATTTGCTTCCCTATCCCGGCCAGCGTTGCAAAGTCTCGCCAGATAAACTTTAGGTTACCTGATATAATATATTCACTGCTTTTTTTACAAACCGGTAGGCTTTAAATTTTTGCTTATTAGGTTGCGCATTATATATAATTAATTATTACTTTGTTGTAGAACCTCACATAACCTCTAAAATATTAGTGTCGGTAGAAAGAGAAGCATAACACCAACTCAATTACATAATGTAGTACCCAGAACTAACTTCGCATTTGTTGGCTGCTCGTCTTTAATTACGAATTTTTTTTCAACCATTAGGATTAACGCGCACGGGCGACTTTTTAATTGCGTGACCATTTGACCGCAGCAGCGAGTTTACCGCTTTATAAATTGGATGAGCGCACGAGCGGGGGGGAATAACCGCAATTTCACAAGATTTTAATACATATTTTGATTCAGATTGAAGGTGTTCATGTGCATATGAAAAGAAATTCGCGGAAAACGATGCACTACGTACCTTATTACTGCGTTAAAAAAGGAAACGAAGAAGAATATGTGGGTTCATTAATAAGTCAAAGACTGTTAGAAGGCCATTTTCACAAATTATACTATGATTATCGTCATAGTCGAAATCAAGAACAATTTTTAATAAAATTCAGCAATCTAACGAGAACAAAGCGCCTATGCTCTACTAATATGATTTGATCCATACTCGACGATTATGGGTACTAATAAAACGTTCAGTATATAATTCAGTTTTAGTCAGTAAACAAATATATTATATGTCCAGTAATTAACAAACTTTTGCAAAGCATACAAAATCTGAAGGTTAATAAAATATTGCAAATTGCACATAAAAAAATTAAAAGTGGCCAGTCAACACAAAGGTATTTTATTATTTTTTGTACAGTTTAAAGCACATACTTAAAAAAATTTTAGATGCACAGTATTTTATTTGAATTGGCACGGTAAATATAATAAATGTTCAGTAACAGCGGCTGGATATTTGAGGATAGGTTTTGTGTTACGTTTCTGGCTGCATTATCCTCGGACTGTAACTGAAATTAATGCCAATAATACAACAAAGGAAAGTAAGTGATGTAGTAAATGTGTGCTAATTATGAAGAAATTTCAAAGTACCTATGCCTATTTTAGAAGTTCTGTTTGCATTCGTTCACGTATAATAGAACGTGGCTGAGTCAGGGGAGCCCACAAATTTGGTTATTCTATATTACGCTAGTGATTCTTAATCCTCAGAACCTAAAGAGGAAGCAAGAAGACCGAAATTAGAGCAAAAAATTGGAGACTGGAGCAAATATGTTCTAATAATTCTGATGCTATAGAAGCTGTTAAAAATAGGGGCACTTTTTTATCGGCACCGAGCGGGCGCAGTTCATCCGTAATCAGCTGTGTCGTCATGAGGTCCATTAGAACGCAGCCATAAGCAAGTACAACAGATGAGTAGTCGTGGGCGAGCGGTGAAAGCTTTTGACTAGCTATCAAATTCCGTGGGAGCACGGGTTCGAATCCCACCAGCTGCAGTCTTTTTTATTTGCAAAATGATAGAATTCGCATTACTCAGCTTTTCCTTTTACTGGTTTAGTATTATTAATAACGTTAAGATATTTTTACCTATTTTGTACAGACTTTTGAACACTCGCGATTGATTTATCAAAGACGTTAAAACATTTTCTTTCCTCTGTAACATTTTTATTTACAATTCAATTTTAAAATTACAAAAATAATTTTAATTGGAGTAAGTCCACATATGTGGTGGGCTCAAAAGCTAGTTTTTTACCATTTTAATGTAATACCGAGTACTTAATTTATTGCCTTGCTTTATTGAGAATTAACATTATTACTGACCCTGAATGATTTTTGAATTAAACATTTTGTATTTGTACTGAACACTCTATATGCGTCTTTTAAACATTTATCATTTTTACTGAACATTGATTATTTTACTGGGCGCTTATCGTTTTCTTATTGATCGTCTACGATTTTTGTCAAACATTTATAATTTTACTAAACATCTGTTATTTTATTAAACATTTATAATTGTTACTGAACGTTCAATATTTTTAATGCGCATATAAAATTTTTACTGAACATTTATTATATTACAAAGCCTATATTAGTTTTACTTTTCACTTGTTATTTCTACTGAGCAAATGTACTTGATGTTAAATAAAATACTGTGCGTTTAATTTTTGGCCGCTGATTATTACTTTTATCTCTTGCAAATAAACAATTAGTAAAAATGTAGTCGGTTGGGATTTGCACTCCGCCGCTAAAATAACTGCGCTACGGGCGTACTCAAAGCAGATGAGTTTCTGCCGCTTCATAAAGCACCAGACTATTCTGTCTAATTTATCATGTGTATCCTGTATCTGTTAGGTCTCATTTTCGCCAATTATAAAGCCTGAGCTATATGCAAATTATTACTTGTATTTATTTCTCAGGTAATGCAAAAATAAACAAAATTGTATTTTTTAAAGTGCTCACCCTGTATATATTTCTCCGAAATTTTCTCGGTTTCATGCCAGGTAGACATAATATGCATGCAAAATGTCGCTTTCTTCCAACAAATAGTTTTTGAGTTATACTGTCATCAGACAGACAGACAGACAGACGAAATTGAGAAAACCTACTTTTCGTCATCTAGGGACCTTGAAACGTCTAGATATGAAGAAATTTCGGAAGGTAATTTTTTCGTGATTACAATACATACATCCTTCGTCTTTTAGATGAGGGAAGTAAAAATTGACTTCTCATTGAAGAGTACTGACTGAAGCTAACGAACACATTACTAAAAGGGTAGACGTACAGCATTGTACAAGATTTTAAAATTGATGGGTTACAAATACAAGCATGTAAATGGGCGCAAAATTTTATATGAACAAAAACAAGTCGTTGCAGCGAAAATATTTTTGAGACTATTTTTACAGTTTAAAAACTCAAGTAATGTGACATTTATCTTACCTAAAAAGTAACCCAAACAAAATTAATCATGAAGGGAAGAAAATTGCAGTTTTACACGCGAGACGTCGTTTTTACTTTCGGGAAGGTTATCTATTACTTAACTCGACTAACAATGATCGGGACTATCACCAATCTATGAATGCGAAAGTGTGTGAAAAGTGGGTTATTAATCAACTTATTCTTGGTTTAGCTACTTCAAAAGGTAAATGCATGGTGTTTATGGACAAGCCATTCTACCATTCGATGCAACTGGTTAAACTTATCTTATTTTCTTCTAGAGGAAGTAAAATGTAGCAATGGTTGATTAGTCACGTCAAAATTGAGGGCAAAATTAAAAAAAAGAGACTTCATTACAACAAGAGCATAAATTCTCACCCTGCATCTAAGGATAAAGTAAAGAATTTATGGCTTGAAGCGCTTTCAAAATGTATTCCTGGCCAGTGCCAAAATTACTGCAAATGTTGTACAAACCATGGTGTAAAGAATACAAGGTGAAACGTGCGCAGTCGTTCACAAAGTAGAGGGGAGATGTCAACCAATTCCCAATGGGCCTAGTCAGAAAATTCATCACGGCTGCGGTCATGGTGTAACCATGGCCGCGATCGTATATTGTTGCTGGCACTGTAAGTCGATATCATATTCGAGGTTAGCAGGTTAGGTTTTTCGCCAGTCTGACACAAACTGACGCAAAACATATATTCGAATTTCACTAGATAGCCTCTTCAACAATACACTTCAGTACTACCATTCGTTCCCTTTGTAGGCCCATTCCTTATTGGTTGAATAAGAGGCTCCGCCCGCAATGCATTCATTCTGAGGAACGTTACACCATGTATTCTATGCAGCATGGTAAAAAACTTATTTTGAAAGCTTGAACAAAAAACATGGGAAGCTTGTCAATTGAAAATATTCCACTTTTTGCTATATAATTAAAAATCTGAGCTAAAATCGGAGGGTGATCATAAAGATTCTAATGGTTTAATACAGATGAAATGAATAATCAGGCCATTTAAACATTTCAATCCAGAAAGTTCGCCGTCGGAGCGTTCGCCGAACCTTGAAAACACGTTTCAGATTACATTTTATTATTTGTTGGCTGAAATTCTCGGAATCATACGTGCGTCCGGGCTTAAAATGCCAGGTGCACTCCTAGACGCTAAGGTTAGCACCTAATTTAAAGTTCTTGTGCGATGAGAGCGACGAAGCGTCTAGGAAATGAAAAGATAAGATTATGGGCAGAGTCACGGACATAGTTAAGATGTGTTTTGTGAAAGTGTGACCCGAGCATGTCAAATTGTATGCCGTGGCTTTCTGACATTACCCCGTCTGGCTATGACTATTCCAAAAATTTGCTTGAAGGAGAGCTTCACTGCCCTCGACTGCATCTATTCGTCCCCAAGCCAACAGTTGTAATTTGGGCCTGCTACTTCAGTCAGGCTGATTTGACAAAAATCACCCTCTTTGGCATCCCCATGGTATCAACCTAAGGTATCTGTACTAGATTTTACAGTGCTTCATCGAGTTGTGAGTTTTCCCCATACCAGTAACCAGCATAAATTAGGGGGCGCTTGCTCAAGCAGTTATTTACTTGATCTAACGTCGTTGTTTGTTGTTTTGAATTTTGTGGCGCTTTTGACATTGTCATATGATTCAATTTGAACTCTTACGAGTACAATATTGCATGAATAACCTATGTATTCTATTATTGGAATATAAAGTAAGAATTAATCTGTGTTCGGAGATAGCTTGAACGTTGTACAGTCAAGGTTAGCCGTTTTGAAGTCGAGCTTTCTCTATGTATTTACAGAGGGGCCTCGCTATTATATTATTTGTTGCTGTGTTGTTTATTTGTCCTATTTAAGTGCTTGGACTCCGTTGACTACAAACTAACACAGTTTTAATTTTATAAATTGTTTGTGTTGCATGCTGTAATCATCTGTATTTACAATTTACATTTCCTGTTATGCAGTCTTTGTTAATTACCGTGCAAATAAAATATTCTATTTATATACCAAATATTTCAAGTTTCTTGATGTAAAAAATACAAAGAAAACGTTAACCCTGATTTTGTAGCATTACAATTTTTTTTACATTTTATCCATGTTTCAGAGTAACAGGATAATACATACTATATTTACTTGAACAGCATTGTCACATTTTTGGTAAAAAAAGTAAATTTTATTTTACCGATTCTAAGAGAATGGAGCTGAGTATTAGGAAACGATTTGTAATAAATAACTCTACGCACCCTAACGAAGAGCGCAGTAATTCTCTAGTTTTTCACCAACTTATATAAGTTGACGGTCATCTGCTAAGTGCACAAAATATATGTGTACATATAAATAGTCGAACAAACTCAATCTAATGTAATCGGTAATACAAAATTTGAGGTTTAGTTTAAACGTTACAATGTTTTCCAATCTTTTACTTCGGTGGGTACTGTGGGTAGTTAATAACCCATTTATAAAAAGGTTCAAAACTGAGAAACATAATAACAAAAAATACAGCTGTCGGTTTTTGTAGATATGACAACATTGTATCTGTCACGTATTCTAACCTAGAAGTGGTTCAAGAACGTAACCTTACTTACAATATCAGTTTACACATTACACAGTAGGGCTACATGGCTAAGTCACAGAATAATACCCTAAATCAGAATGGCCTCTCTGTGTCGGCGCTTTTGATGTCAGCATACTCAATTTTTGTGACCTTGAAATTGTCCGCCATGATCCTAGTGGTGTGCAGAGGCGGTAAATTCAAAATTATGCGCCTAAATTTTAAACTGAACAGAGATAATCCGTACGTTTAAAGTCCATGCAATTTATATGGAAATGCACAGTACACCAAGTGCCACCAAAAGATCTTTTCTGTGCACTCATATGAAATTAATATTTTAAAACCACTTGCACAAAAAACATAACCTTCATATAAGGGGTCATTGACCGCCACAATTACACGTGTAAAATATGGAAAACAGCTGACTGCACACCACCAGAACTCGCGCATGCGCAAAGAAAAAACTAGCTGAATTTTAAGCGGACAGGCCATTCTGTATTATTCTGTGGCTAAGTTAGGAGATTTTCCATGACTAACTGGTTTACAAAAAATAAGTGAAATGATTACATATAAAACAGTTGTCTGGCCAACTCTTGCGAGATGTAGTTTATGACTGTCTCATATTATATATACAGGGTGTAGAAATACTTTACGCATCATAGGGATTTCAATGGTACTTAGTTTCTTCATATGAAAATATTTGCTTTCCTAATTATTTTAGAGCAAACTTGTATTGAAGTTTTTTGTAGGGAAAAAAAGTCTGTATCCATTTATGCCAGCATTTGTCATTTTACATTTCGGAAAACCGAAAATTTAAAGAAATAAAATACCATTTTTAGACAAATCAGCGGTGCCTTAAAATTACTAAATCATCTCAAAGCATCAACAAATTAGTTTGCTGTTTATTTGTTTGCATCTGTCAAATGTAACGGCAACCAAATAAACAGCAAACTAATTTGTTGATGCTTTGAGATGATTTAGTAATTTCAAGGCACCGCTGATTTGTCTAAAAACGGTATTTTATTTCTTTAAATTTTCGGTTTTCCGAAATGTAAAATGACAAATTCTGGCTTAAATGGATACAGAATTTTTTTCTCTACAAAAAACTTCAATACAAGTTTGCTCTAAAATAATTAGGGAAGCAAATATTTTCATAAGAAGAAATTACCATTGAAATCCCTATGGTGCGTATAGCATTTCTACACCCTGTATATATATATATAGGCCTTTCCATTCCTCTTGGAGTTTGGCCGCTCTTTGTGGAGCTTTAAATCCTTTTCTGAGGTGGATTAGTCCTATTTCTCTCATACTAAGTAATAATTAATAGCACGTGTAGTCCGTTTAGTAAACACAAAAACTTTAATATTATTTTTATCGCATTACATTTGGTAATGTACTACATTTATACATTAAAAATTGTTTAGAAATGTGGTACTTTTTTGGATTAGCAACACTTTTCTGCAAAGTATTTGTATAATATCCTTAAAATAGTTATTTATAACACCTATAACAGATGTTAAGTAAATGCCACAACCTTAACCTATTTTTTCAGTAACTTTTTGTACGTACGTTCCTAGACCAAGATGAATTTTGAAAGTACAACAACCGTTGATTACATTCAATTCTCTCTACCAACAAGGACACACACACGCAAACATAATTTAAGATCATTTTCGCGATTGCTCAAAATGTTTCGATTTTTGCCCAATTTCAGTTAAAACTTTATTAAGGAGGTGGTGAAGATTACAAATTCTTCACTTAATATGTCTACGAATTTCATTAATACAAATGAACGCAGAGCGGTCATTGCACTGCAATATAAAGAGAATTTTAATAGAAAATAACTTTGCAAATAGCCAGGTCAAACCACCTCGGCTTGATTAGGGTTGGAATTCTGATATTTAATTTCAGTTTATTGCAGGTTTCCTAAATGTCATACTATTGATGTAGTAATACGAATGGCCTAATTAAATAATACTCTAGCAATAGAACTACTTTCGTACAATTGTGAGATAAATAAAATAATTAGTGATGGGCATAACCGGACAATTTTCATAACCGAATTATTTGCATTCGAATCATATTAATAACCGATTGATTATTTGAATAATCATTCGAATCAATTTTGGCTCTCGATTCGTTTCGATTAAGTCTGCCGGTTGGTGGTTCACCGTCATCTGCATCGGCATCGTAACTTGCAGATAGCAGAGGAACTCAGTTAATCGTTAACTATAATAATTGTATAAATGATTTTTATTTGATTTATAAGGAGTTTAAACCATTGAGAATAGCTATATCAATACTAATCATAAAGAAATTATAAATATGCGAATACAAAGTATCTACTGAATCTATTTTTAGTTCCTCAAATTCTCTAGTAGCCACCCTTCCCCTTTCGCTTGCACATCATACCGGTATATTTTAGAATCCATAATTTATCTACGTTCAGCCTGCCGCGGTTCTAAGGACGCACACTTAAAATTGTCAACATCGAAATCCACTTTTTGTCCCGACTGCTCCGTTAATAAAAATTAAATATAAATCTGTTACGATATTGGAAAATCTTATTTCGCTTTCTGTTTATCCCTTATTAGGCATAATCAACCGCGTTTTTTCGAAGCAAACATTTAGGCCGTTATAAATTAATACCAACACAGCTTCGGCAAATCTCATACTCAGCAGAACGTTATCTTTAATAGGAACGGCCCCATAAATTTAACTCGTCGACTGGGAGTCTCAAATGTCTTAATAACATCAACAAGCAGCCGCGAGCCTCACTTGGGTCAATCAAGTACATACGTAGAAAAGGTTATATGAGTTATGAATGACGTATTATTTACAGAATTTCGATCACTTGCAGGTCGCTGAGCGCGGCACGTAGTACGTATCAGGATGAGGTTATTTTTTATCCGAATACTTGGAACGAAAACCGAGTTACACAGGTTATTTCAATAACCGGATAACCGGTTATTTTTGATTCGAATAAGCCCATCACTAAAAATAATACTTTAGTTTTTGTAATTGTGTCCTATAATTAAATATTATGCTCCCTTATATTTATTATTTTAATGGTATATTATTATACTAGTTTAATAAGAGGGTTTATTTTGGCACGAGTGGGTTTGGAGCACAAGCACAGCAAGGAGTGCCATAAAGGAGTAAGTGCGACAAAATGCCTTATAAACGAGGTCATACAGAATTTCTACTTTGCCACTTTTTTAAACAAAAAAATCTGGTGTGATACACGCACACAACTTCCTTTTACAGTGATCTTATAATTAGCCAAAAATTTGATTTTAAATTTTTAAGCATTTGTCAAAAATTTTCAAAAATTACAAATTTTACAAAAACGGTACAAAATAGAGTGTTAGTTCAAGAGACAAATTTTTTCTAGAATTTCAAGCTGAAATCAAAAATGTAATAATATACCGGGTGTTCTATTTAAAATAGGAGTTAATAAAAAAAATAGAAAAAAAACAAAAGAAACCCATTTTAAAAGTATTCAACTGGAAAATCACCTATCTCACATCAATACACATTAAAAATGTAATAAAAATATAAAGTTTAAAAAACATCGTTAGAGCCGTTTTTGAAAAAATCGAAAAAAACTGAAAAATCACAAGAGTAAACACCTACTTCCGGTTACGCGATTTTCTTCAAAAGCTTGCTGTCGAATCTACATAGTACACAAAACTTATATATGAAGTTTCAACGCCATACCTCTTTCCGTTTTTGAGATATTCTGTTCACAGACAGACAGACCAATGAAAAAAATATGTTTTTTGGATTCAGGGGACTCTGAAAGGTCAAGATCTGTTGAAAACTCAATTTCGAATTTTTGGGGTGAATCCAATACTTGCTTTATTGTAAAAGGAAGTAAAAATAAAATTTCAAAATCTAGGGAATTTCACGGCAGTTGGAAACATTTGTGCAGTGCAATAAAGGCGGCTACTGACACTTCGATATGTACAGGGAGCGAAGTAACTATGGTTGCCAATTTAAAAAAAAATACTTTGTTTTTAGTATTTTTATTATAGCATCGCTTTTTGTCTATTACGATATGCAAACGAGTATAGTAATAGCCTCAGTACGAACGCAAAGTAGATAATAGTTATTTATGTGTAAAGGGCATAATCAATAAGTGGAGAGCTTTAAATTTCCTGAGAGCTATAATCGTGATTAGGCACGTGGTACCTAAGTTTTATTCCATTTTGGTTCCCAAAATGGACAAACTTCAAAGATTTTGGCTACAGAATACTGCATCATCGATGTGCTGACTCTGTGAATTTTTGGTGTGCTATGGTTTCTATACAGATTATTGGTATTGCTATACTACATTGTTGGTGCTTGTTATATTACTTAGAAACTTTATATACATAAAAGCCATTTTACGTCCGCTGTCGTGGGCCAATAAACAAAATTACGGTTCCAACGTACACTTTAATGTTCGCACTTTTAAGAACAGCTATTTCAGCGTTATTTTAATGTTATTTAAATGTACATGTATTGCAGATACAGTTGTTCTGCTATTTTTTGCTTGTAAATACGTGTAGCCATGAGCTATTTTAATGATTTAATTGTATCCTAAACTAATATGTTAAGAATGGTAATTCATTTGCTTTAGGTCTTAATACTGTTTTTCTTTATGGTTTTATGTGTGTGTTTTAAATGTCAATACATCTATGTTTATTTGTGCAATCAAATTGACTTTTCTTGTGGAGGTTGTTTAAAGTCAGTTTCAGCTCCGAGAACACTACAAGTGCAGGCCAGCTTCCTGCTTTGGCAGATATTGACACTTCATAGTCACGAGTTGAGGAAAAGTACAGAATTTCATGTATACTGAGCTAGCTAGGTAAACGAAGAGAGCATAAAGCGTGAGACATCAATGTTTTACAGAATATGTACAGCTGGTTACAGTTTTGCTGTAGCAAAATTATTAGAACTACTATACTGAGTGGAAACCTTGAAGGATGAACACTACTAATTTTATCAGTATATCTTAGACCAGGGCTGTCCAACATGTGGCCCGCGGGCCGCATGCGGCCCGTCATGATATTTTTGCGGCCCGCGGAACGAATTCCACCTTGAGTCCACCAGTCCTGATCCTGTCCTCTCCTTTTCTACCTGGGCCCTCCGGTCTGACACGCTGAACTGTCTAACGGAGTAGTCCTCCAACCCTCACCAGACCAGGCTTCAAGGGAGATGACGTGTTGTACTGTCAGCCCGAGAAGTTCAAATTTTCCGCAAGAGCAAGACCGCTAGAATTCGATTTTACCTTGATTGTTGAACTTTCTTGGGAAATCGAATCCCCGAGGCTTTAACCCTGTCTTAACACGCTGTACTGTTTTGCAGGGCTAACTGCTTAAAAGCCATTTCCGACCGCCTAATTTGTAAACGTAAATCCCGGCGCCCCGAGAGGTGAAATGTAGGAATCGCAGCCTCTACCCCGCTTGTGAGCGGTTAGAGTCCTGTAGCCGCCCCTCATAAACTCACCTGCAGGGCCTCTTTTTGGTTATTAAAAGGCGAATTCCTGGACTTCGACGTTCGATTCCGCAGCCCGCAAATTCCCTATCGGGGGAATGTCAACATCATTTTCCGGCTCAAGGCGAAAAAAATCATCTGCAGGAATTGACACCGCGTTCGCTCCAAGAACGACGCCTAGCCGTCGTAAGGTACCAGGAACCTCTGCACCAGGATTTAAGCACAAACGCCCGCCCCAGGTAACCCTTAAATCGCTAAATTCACCGGAAAATTACAGCTTAAAATCACTGCTGAGTGGAATGTCAAGTTTGCAGGAACAAAAGACCTACTCAGCCCATTCCCCGAAGAATTGGCGTGCGTACCGGCGGACTACCAATAGGGACCCGCAACACTCGCCGGTGCAATGGGTTGCAGCTCGACCCACGAAACCAGACACCGTTGCAGAATGCCATAGAAATACACGGCTGGTTGTCAGTTTTAATTTTAATTACAGTAGCCAGTTTCTAAGATACTTGGTACTTTGCATGCCTACACCTTGTCCAAAACAAACAAAAATAAGGATTTCACCTTTGTCACACCATGAATACTTAATGTTTGCAGAAAATGGTCGCTTTGTTTACTTAATAATTAAGTACATTTTTGAAGTCAGGCGTTAAAATGTTTTTCATAGTTTAATAAACACACGGAAATATCAGTATATTATATTAGCGTGGATAGATTTCACAATATTAAGAACACATGATAAAGAAAGAAGACGACATTGCAAAAACAACACTAGACTATAAACCAAAAAGAGTGAGAAAAGAAAACCACAAAAAACATGGAGGTTAAGGAACAAATTAACTAAGACTAGCACAGGACAAGAAAGAAAAGAGGTTTGTGAACACCTACGCAAGAAAAAAGAAACATAAGCACTAATGATCCATACTATCACAAAGCTCTAAAAACCTCAGGTTATCAATATCAAATACATTAATTACACAGTCAAAAAAAGAGAAATAAAAAATGTAAAAAGGTATTAAAATTTCAGTATTAGAAAACCCGCACATAAGTGAAGAATACCAAAAAAAATTTTAGAAGTTAAATTTATTAGAAACAAAAAGCAACCAATTACAAATCCCCTAGAACATATGCTTCAAGAACCACATGAAAAAAAAATAAATAAACTATAGTAACTAATAGAAGAAAACGATATGGTGGAACAAAGAGATGAAAACCAAGAAGCAAAAAAGACGTGAAACAGATTTAAAAAGAAAAATATGGAAGGAGATAGACCAAGCAGAAGAAATCACGATGGATGTAACAATTATATGAAACTGGAAAGTCCTGTGGGAATAATTCAGTGCCTAAATTACTTAAGGAGAGGAAATAATACAAAAGTGTCTGAAAGTAAGTAATCTTACAATAAGCACGGACTCAAAAGGACACATTGTGGTGCCCATACATAAGAACTGAGAAAAAACAAATTGCTCTAAACCTATAGCAAGGAGACTACAAAATAAAATTGAAATTAGTAAACTAACAAGTTGCACTTCGCCCAAGAAAACAAACATAGGACCATATATGAATCGTCTAGTATAAAAAACTGATAAATCCACTTTGCTCTGTTTGCGGTAAATCGCGAAAAACGTTTCTGATGCTTATTGTAATATTCATTCCAATAAAATCAGTTCCCAGACGTAATATATGAAGCATATATGGTATTCCCAACACTTTGGCTTCTTTGCCTATACATCAGACTAGGATATTCACGTTTAAATATTGTAATTGTCGAGTTTTACAAATTAGTTGTGGTTTACAGCTAAATTTTATGTGAAAACAGGACTTTTGTAAATTCAAAAGTTTATTGAGAACGCAAAACAAAATTATCTTAACTTAAAACAAAATCTTAAACTAATATCTAAATAATCAAATCCGGTATGTCGGGTATTACTTCGCTTTGTTGAGAGATTTCCTCATTACCGTCTGTGTCACCATCTTCTATTGGTGTATAATACTACAGCAAAGCTGCAACAAAACTGTGGGAGAGGGCGCAAGGTCCTCGACGTAAACAAATCCTTGGGTCGGATCTCCCCAAGGTCAGAGATATACCAAAATAACAATGGAACCAATAGCTAGTAACAATCTTCATTTGGTTCTATAGTGCGGCAAATTAAAACGAATTCACACAAAACACATATCACCAATATACATAGTAACACAAAAATCAATAAAAATCTATCACAGTAAATTATCAATAATATCACCAATAATGATATCTACTACTAAATTTGACACTTCAGAAAAGCAAACTTGAACAAACAGCGAGGTTAATGCAATACACGACGTTAAGTATGAATAAAAGTGTGTACAGGAGCTGCCGACACACAAGTAAAAGCAAACTACACGGGGCTGCTGTACACACAGGAAAGTAAGCTAAATAATTCACTATCTAAAAGCTCAAATAGACACCAAAAAAATTGATATGCACAAAATAACAACATGGCAATTCAAAGGTCATACAAGTCGATTGCAAAAAACTTACATTATAAACGACAATCCAGGTACGCTGGCCAAAAAGGACAGCCTCGTCACAGGCCGCAGATGAGCCTCGCTAGATGTTACAATGCAGCGATTGCAGGGGCAGCAAATTTAGGCTGCGGAGACAGGCGGCCAGCCGGCACGTGGAGCACCACATGATCCAAACACACCCAATTGCACGAACACGAACAGAACCAATCCAGGTGATAAAACTCATTTCCAAAGCTGCGAGTGGTGACAAACAGCTTTACGCCCAGTCCGATCGGAGAGCAGGCCCAACAAAACCGCAAAAAGCGTAGCGAACGCCTGGTAGCAACACACAAAAGCTCCCATGACGTTCCAGAGGGTCACCTTGCCTCACATGTCCCTCCAAAATAATGAGGACAGCTATATCCAAAGCTGAACGAAGCAAAAGGTACCCAGGGCACCAACTTCACACAATCGAATCGAGAATGGAAAAAGAATGAAAATTGGCCAAAGCAGTCCACAATCTCAGGTTGTTAAAAATGTTTCAAAATTCGAAAAAGGAAGAAAAACTATAAGACGTAAATGTATGTGTCAAGCTGATAAACAGTACTGTTCCTTTGTTCAGGATTAAGACTGATGTTATTAGAGTTGCCTATCCAGCAGGTAGAAAAATTGTATTTTTAGAAAATAAATGTAAATTGCCAAATCTGATTAATTATTTCAACTATTATATGTGAAAATGACAAAATGAGCGTAACATTATTTAAATGGAACACCCTGTACATCCTTGTATTTTTGAAAAGTACTTTTAATGAGCTTTCTTTTGACATTTCATTTCCTATCCCTAAATTCAATCGCTTTTCAGATTTAATTTTCCCCTGCTTTTTTTCAGTATTTATTATTTCTAGTTTTGAATAGTGGCTGGGTTTTTGTTTTCTAAACTTAGTTTTATCATTTGTTTGGAAAACGCAAATGTTTAAATCATTATTTTAACGACGTTTGTTATTCCTTTAAATAAAGCATTTTAAGGGGCTTAAATTGTTTGTTATGTTCAAACACGCATGTCTGAAAAACAGTTGAACTTAGAGGTATGCAGTTACATATCAAAAGAAAGCTCATTTAAACGGGCTTTTCAAAAATACAAAAATATACAGGGCGTTCCATTTGAAAAATTTCGAAATTATTAAATTTGCAAATGCTGAGCACCCTGAATAGCATCAATAGTCATATCCGCCATTTTAGACTTCAAAGGTAGTTCACGAAAATCATAGGTAATTGTCTGGTAACGTTTTCCTACATTCAATTGTTTTCTGTTGTTTACAACAGCCGCCGCTTGATATCAAAATGATGAGTATTTCAATGCAAAACTTTTAAGCTACCCAAATATAGGGTAGTCCATTTAAAAAATAAGTAGGTTTGATTCGCCACACTTTTTTGAGCCACCCTGTATAATCAAAACTATTTTAGTAATGTGCACCACCTTCGTACCTACAACTTTTATATACATAATATTTATGTAACTCTCGTAGTTTTAGATATATCTTCCACCCCCGCTTCGTTGCCGGACCCTGTATACAGGGTGTTCTAAGTAAGTGTCGCAACGGAACACTGTAGACTCCTTGAGCAAAAAAATTTTGATTTAACTAAACTATCCTATATACAAAGTTGCTTAGTTTAGCCGTTAGATGGCTTTAAAAACTATTAACTTTTTTTAATTTTTTCAAATAAGTCGAAAAATCTTTGATATATTTTATTCATTTTTTGAATAAACCCTAATTTCGAAAATTACAGGGTGTTTAAAAACTTCGTCACAATAAATTATCCATCCATACTTTTTTTAACCCCCTGTATAATCACTACCAATTTTTCTTTCTGAATAGTTACTTGAATTTAGAAGCTATTTTCTCTCTTACAAAATTTTAGTCGGGTAAACGGTTTAGCCACAAAAAAATATTTTCTAAATCCCTACAAGCCTGAATCAGTAATTGTAACGTAACACTACTAGGCTTGTAGGGTTTTAAAAAATATTTTTTTGTGGTTATAGTATTTAACATTACAAGCCAGGTAAAACAGGTTTTACTGGCGATAGGATTGGGATGACTGGCGAGCCGTTAGGCGAGCCTGTCATATCCTTGAGCCAGTAAAAATGGTTACCTGGCGTGTATTGTTGAACGTTTTATTTGTTCCTCACTTGTAAATAACTAGAAATTCACCATTTATTCAAAATGTCAAACTGACAAGCAACTAAATTAATCAATATGATACATACTAAGGAAGACAACTCTAGCTTTGCACGCTATCATTTCACTGTATACATTTCATATCCTTTTCTCATACACTGCTAATAATAAGTTTAACCGCATTCTTTATATGTCTCAGTATGTCTCGAGAGATCCAAAAAAAACTGTTCCTCAGCGGGCTTTGAAATTCAAACATTGGAATAATATGTTGGTAGCACTGTAAGTCTATGTCAAATTCTAGGTTAGCAGGTTAGGTTTGGCGTCAGTTTTGACACACACTGACGCAAAATCTAACCTGTTAACCTAGAATTTGACTTACAGTGCTACCAACATATTATTCAAATGTTTGAATTTCACAGACCGCTGAGGAACAGTTTTTTTTGGATCTCTCGATATTAACTTAGCACGCACTCTAAGTGTGTCGAACTTGCAGAAGTGAATGTGCAAGCCAGCGGAGTTATAAATAGAACACAGCCCGTGATGCGCGAGGAGCAATAAAACTGAGGCAGTCGCGGTAAAACTAGCAACTCGTGCATGTGTCATCCCTCATTAACAAAGTTAGAAGGCGTGCTAATAAAGTGCACAGGATAGTGAGTTGTTGGCCTGCATTATTTGCCGCCGACACAAAGAGGTTCCTTGGCCTGCATTATTTGCCGCCGACACAAAGAGGTTCCTAAGTGGGAACGGAGACTACAAAAGCATCAAACCACCTGGGCACATCACCAAAGGTTTGCTACATCTTCCATAGAAAAATGCTGTTGTCGTAATGCCACAGATGCATCGCTCTTTTCCAGGCTCGGGAACACTTGGGAGTAACCGAATACAAGGTTAGTTACTAGGTAAAACTGCAATACAAAGTAAAGAAGCGATTATAACATTTTTGGCAATTTCACGGGGAATTGTTGTCCTGCTCAAAATAACAGGGAATTACCCGTAACCAGTACGCAGTCATCCCGTCTTTTACTGACACAGCATGTCGCTTGAATTGATCGTGCTCAGGCAGCGTTCGTATTACTACGTCGTGTTTCAGCAACCAGCGCATTTAAAGAATGAACAACTTCACCTAGTGAATTTGTGCGCGGAAGTTAAATTCATTTTTTACTATCAGACTTTGTGGTGATAATTGAACACTAGCGCACTATTTAGGGTGCTTTCATGCATGTAGCGTAGTCTTTTTATATGAATAGGGAGTATTTTTATGCAATAACGCGAGTAGTAGAAACAGCTGTCGCTCGTAGATAATTAAAGTATTATTAACAGCTTCACTGTATGTTTTGATGTAATTTATTCTTGTTGTGTTATGTACATGTATTACCTTGTATTTGTGTTTGTCTTACACTCGCTGGTGCTCGTACTCAAACCAGCCATACTTGTTCAGTAAAACATCACTTTTCTAAACTTGTTGGGTAATATACTATCTTACAATAACCACATAGCAACGGAAACAAAGTATATAAAATAAACATAAGAGGATGATTTATTAGTGAACAAAAATGTCAAACATTTCTAAAACTTCTGGAAGCTCTCCTGTCTGAGAGGCAGACACTTGTTATGCTCCATATGATAATTTTGATCGAATTTCGAATTTCCCCCATTCAAGTACTCCTACTTATCAAGTTTAAAATCTGTTAATATTCCTTTTCTTATACCCTTGATTCTTCTAGTGTTCTAGTAGCATAAATATTTTGTTCTTTAGTTTTCTGAGTAACTAAAGTGATGGTAAATAATTATCAATATATAATTACGTACATTATAATATTTTCACATTAAGGATTGTGTCAAATCTGTAATTGGGCAGAATTGAATTCTGAAGATATTTGTGCTAGAAATTTATCAAAATTATGTCGTTGCTGAAGCTATTTATTTGCTATATTCTACAATTTCTATACTTAATATTAATAAATACGTTAAGATTACTTAATATGAAATCAGACAATTACCATTGGTATTATATTTAACTGGGCACCTTCAAGTAGCTTGTGATAAATAGCTGGCAACTTGAAGCTTGTACCGCACATAAACTATTGCTAAGCACCTGCAAAAATGCATCTAGAAACTGTGGTAACATTTAAGGGTGAAAATATAACTGTTTCCTTTTTTTAAAAAGTAACTACCGTTTCTAAATATGGCCGTTCCGTGCAAGCGTGCTGAGTACCTACATCTACTGGCTAGCCATGGAAGCATTCACTCAAGTTTATCTTTTTTTTTGTACCTATTTAAATTGTCTCGGACCATTGAAAATTTCGCTGATTGTGAGATACGCACTATCATTCGTTTCTTAAATGCAAGAGACATGAAAGCGATTTTAAGATGGCCATATAAAGTCTTTTTATAAAAATCAGCTGTCAAAGTGTCGTCAAGTTGGTATGAGGAATTGAAAGTAGCAAATAGTGCATTTCACAATGTAGGTTGGCAGCGTCGAGCTGTTCAAGGTCATGCACGTTCGACATTTCAATTATGTTAGACAGACATAACCTCAATTTTGACATAGGGAAAACTGTTATACAGTTGGTCGGTAAGTACAGAATTTAGGGTAACACAGTCTAGTTTTTTATAAAGCTCTGACACTGACTAATAACAATCATGTAAGAATTTCTTTAACCGATTTAGCTATAGAAGTGAAGGACCTTTAAGAAACTGTAAGTCATAAGGGGTACAACTTTGTACTAACGTATGTTTGGCTTAATCTTAAAATTTTAACTCAAAAATTCATCCGTAACATTTATGCTACTTCATTTGCATACACACTGTCTAAAGAACTCATTATGGTCATTGTGTACATTTAAAAATGCTTTGTTTGACTTCGTCAAATTATGACTTACAAATAATATAAAATGCTCCTTAATATTTTGTAGTCATATTTCGCCAATACACAGGACCGTTCTTTAAAAATAAAGGTAATTGGTGGGTCGTATAAATTTATGATTTGTAGATTTTTACCACTTATCTACAATTTTAACTTCATAAAATTGAACTTTTACGTATGTGATGTGCTTATTAAGCCCGTGTCCCACTGTAAAAATTTTTATAAACAGAATTTTGATAGTGTGACAGCCCACAGTTTTATAAAAATGACGTCACTGAAATTTACGTTGACGGCGTCTGTATTTTGATGACGTCACGTAAAATAGTTTTATAAACACTTTTGGAATAGAACGGTTTCTATAATTTTGATGAGATCAGGCATTTCATTGGATGTTGATGGCTAAGCCCAGCCTACTGAGAATTTTAAAAGGCGCGCGAATCTTCCGTTTTAAAACGTTCATGCTCAACCTCATTCTTAGCCACCAGCACCACTTCCTGGGAAGCCGTTGTGTTGAGGTTACGTTATAGTTGTATAAAAATTGAGAGAATGACTGGCACGTGGTCTATTAAATAAACTGGTGCGTTAATCGACCATTATGAAAACCAATCAATATTCTATATACACTTTACTTAACTTTGTCATTGCAATAAGGAATGCAACAGTATAATAAAAGGCTTTCCAAAGAGGCGGCTATTTAAGTCAAAACACTACAATCTAACCTAACTTTTCAGTTTTACTTCAAACAGCTGATCGGGTTTTTATAAAAACTTTGGACCAAATATTGACAGTGGGACATGGCTTAAAAATATTTTGATGGGGCATGACATATGACATGATATAAAACCAATTTATACAAATTTTTACAGTGGGACATGGGCTTTAGACTAATTTATATGAAAACCGCAAGCAGACACACTTTAACAGTACTGTTTGATGTGTTGCCTATGCAATACTGACAGCCGTATTTTCTACAAAATCAGGACTTAACATCTTGTGAGGAATATTACTTCCTATGATATCTCTATTTTGCCAATCATGTAATCTGTATTTTATGTTCCTGTAAGTTCTGGGGTCTGAATGTAATGTGTTTGACTGTTTACAGTTCCGTCAAACCCCTATTATAAAATTAAATAAACTTACCGTTCATCTCCTTCATGGCTTTTGTAAAATCAGCAGGATCCTTGAAGCTAATAAATCCATATCCCTTCGTTTTGTTCGTACGCTTATCTCTGACAACCCGAGCCTTTTGAAAAGATGGATATTTATTGAACGTTCTCGTTAGCAGTTCGTCCGTAACATCATTACCCAGATCCCCGCAAAATATACGAAAATCGTCTTCACTCCAGTCTGATAAGGTCAAGTCTTCCCAGGTGGAGCCGCCAGCTGTGCGCAGCAGCTTCTTATTCTTTCCCCTTCGTCTATAATCGTCAGGTCCAAATGACTGTAAGGCACTACTCGCCTTACCTACAAGAATAATACCTTTAGTTTCCTACAAAACAAATAAAGTAAACTCACCTTGAGATATTGCAAGCTCCGCAGGAACGCTCACTTTCTCCTTGAGCTTTTTCAGTTTCTTCTCGACCTCAGATTGGAGAGCTAAAAAGTCAACAGAACTCGACACACTTTGCTGTTGATGCTGCATAGCTTGCTTCGGTGTGTACAAGGTAGGTTTAGCAGACACTACGGCCGGTTGAGATGTAAACGGTTGCGAGGCCATCTCGTAGGCGCTGCGCTTCGAGCCGCTTTTTATCTGGTGAGGAATCATTATCGGAGGGGCTGGTGGAGGCGGTATATTACCAAACCCAGGTATGTTAAAAGCACTGTATTCTTGAAGCTTTTGTTGTACTTGGCTGTACGTGTTTGATCCCACAATGGGGCAACCAGATATTTCGGCCTCAAACCTGAAAATATCAAGTTTTTAGGTTAGATTGGCAACAGATGTTGGTGTAACTTCTTACCGGCTCATTTCATCTTCCATTTGGCGAAATTTATCACCCATTTTTATTCAATTAGTTTAATACGTTCAACAATTACACAAATAAATAAGTTCTAAACTTCTATAGGAAAGAATAAGTAAACAAATATTCTTCACGGTTCCACTTCTTCCAACAGTAATCGATAGCGCTGCCAACTATTAAATTAAAATGTAACTTACATCAACAGTTGGGACTAAATTATTCGGAATGGAGATTTTTTTTTGTATTCATATATCATGTATCGCCAAGCCCATAATTAAACTAGTATTTCTGCGATCGATAGACCTGGCGCAACTCCAGTTTTTAGACCCCATAAGCTCATCCTCGAAATAACATTTGTACCCCCAGACATCTCCCTCCCTGGAATTTTTGAGTAGATAATGACCACAAAACAATTTTGACCATAGCCAGCTTCATCTGTTTCCGCTAACGGCGTCAGCGGGTATGAATGAAGCTGGCCATGGTTTTGACACAGACTGACGCAAAACCTAACCTGCTAACCTCGAATTTGACATAGACTTACAGTGCCGCTAACATATTATTCTTGATCTACTCTCTTTCAATATGGCCGCCATTGCTGAAATCCGTTAGGTGTTTATTCTGTGCTATGGGGTATCACTTTTGGGGTATTTGGGTCTTCTCATACTAAAAGGTGCATCGCAGTGAAACTACAGTCTCCATTATCGTTCTAAAGCTTCATAAAACGTCTCCGTAAATTTTCAATAGTAATATAACAAGGGCGAGACATACTTACCGATAATTTTGCACACGCCAAGGGTTGAGTGCTGGTTGCAATGAAAACTGTCCCGAGGGCTTGCCCGAGGGCAGTTTTCTAAGGGCAACCAGCACGATGACTCTTGGCACGGGCAAAATTATATGTAGGTAAGTGTGTTGCCCGCGTTTATATTTTGAAGATTATTACACAAAACCCGTATATGAATTATGATTTAAAATTGATCTAATAATGCCAAAAAATTCAAATTGCATGTTTCTTGCATTTCTATTTCTAATTATGACACCATCCACGGGGTCGATAATCATCCCTAGGGAGCTTATCGCTTGGTAAGCAGCCCACGGGCGCTTATCAGATGATCAGTTCGGGATTGGACGATTTTAAAAAACGCATGATTCACGTTGGATGATATCAGTCATGTGACAGTTGTGTGTAATAATCAGCTATAATTTACCAAGGGCAGTGATAATCACCCGCAATAATTTTGACAAATAACAACCCGAAAGTGCTTGCCTAGAAATAACCTGAGGCGAAGCCGAGGGTTATTTCTTAAAGGCAACGCACTTGAGGGATGTTATTTGTCAAAATTATAAGGATTTATCACTGGCCGCGGTGAATTCGGAAAGATAAGTTCTTAAATAAATTAGGCATTTTCTGACAAATTAATGTGACACTTCATTATAATAATATTATGTTGGTGGCACTGTATGTCTACATCAAATTTGAGGTTATCAGGTTAGGTTTTGCGTCAGTTTTGACACAGACTGACGGAAAAGCTAACCTGCTAATCTCGAATTTGACTTAGATTTACAGTGCCACCAACTTGCCATAGGATACTACTAAAATTTAATTAGGTAGTTTCCATAGTGATTGAAAATCACCCTAGGGTCGTTTTTACTTCAAGCGTAATCTGATTTGTCAAACTGACTCACGTGATTAAAAATAATCAAATTGGATTGGTCTGCAATATATGTAAGAACTTATCACATATAATCTCATAAGAGCATAAATTCTTTCCGGAAATTTTTTTGAGTGCGTTTCAACAACGTCGTATTAATTTGCCCGAGCGGTACGCGAGGGTAAATTAGGACGTTGTTGCATGCACGAAAAATAATTTGCGGATATGAATTAATGCTCGAATGCAGATTCGGTAAGAAAATCGTAACGACACAAACCCTAAAAAGAAGTAATGTCTACCTACAAAAAATTTCCAAGAAATTTTGTTGTTGTCTTGGATACGGCTCGTGAACTAATTTTTCTATTGGCCATTAATGAGTGTCGTACGATTTTCATAGAAATTTTCCTGTATGAAGTCTGCCCCCCCCCGCTCCATATTTCACCCTCACTTGAATTTTTTAATAGATACTGACTGTGGGGTATGAGTAAGAGGGAAATGGTGTCTGTAAGAATGATTAAAACAGTTAAGAGTAATTTTTGAGAACAAACTTTTTTGTTAATGTTTTGAATTTTGTTTGGGTATTCCGGCCTCCTCACCCACAACGGTGTATTGCAGTGGAACCAAAGTTTAGTATTATCAGCGTACATAAATCAAACAAGTAGAGACACTCACTGTCGGTTCCTTTGATGTCAAAATTCCGATTTGGATGACCTTGAACGGCTCCTGGGGGGTACTTTCCGATAGTACCAACAGATGGCGCCACTACTTGATCACATCCAATATGATCACATCATGATTGGTAGCAGAGCCAGTAACTGACTCTGATTGGTAGATCGTTGTGCTGCCATCTGATAGTCAAGCTTAGAAATACCCCCCGAGTTATTGTCCCAGGCACTCTAGACAGGTTTCAACATTTGGCATGACTGTCTCTACTTGTTTGATGTATGTACGCTGGTAGCTGGTATTGTCGTTGTAAAGCTTCATAGAACATCTCTATAATATTTCATGAAACAGTCCTCTGTATAAAATGTGTACCACTCCTCAAATTTTCCTCCAAGGAATTTTTGGGTAGATAATGACTATGGTGCGTCAATTATGAGTAAGAAAAAAATATTGTCTGTCAAAATGATCAAAATCATTTAAGCCATTTTTTAGCAGAAAAAATGGTTTTTCGAGTCTATCTGAGCCGAGCCGTGCCGAGCCAAGCCGACCCGAGGTTGGCTTTTTTGTAAATACCGGCTGCGTTCGCAACAATTTGGCGCCTGTGACGTGTCGTCTTGCTGTAGTCGTAAAGTGTAATTTATGCTGTAACAGACTTGCTTAGAGTTGACTGGAGTTATAGGGGCCCCTGTAATAGTACATTTGGAACATATTTTGTACTACAACCAAAGAGCATATATGCTCTTTGCTACAACAAATTTTTTGCATCCGGAAAATTCAAATTTTCTAGTTTAGCTTTCAATTACGTTAAAGTGGCCCAAAGGTACGTTTTTCAGTAAATATTAAGTACAGAGAATATTACTGTGCTAATAAAATAGTTAGTGCCGCTCATAATGTAAGCATTTTAGCTCGAAGAAGCGTACTGTCTTTAACAGGTGCTCAATGACTTGCTTTAGAGTTCACTGCAGTTGTAGTAGCCCCTGTAATAGTACATTTGAAACGCATTTATTTATATATCACTACTACAACAAAATTTCCTGCATACAGATAATTCAAATTCTACAGTTTAATATTTTGGTACGTTAAAACGTCTCAAAGACACCTTTTGCAGTAAATCTGGCAACCTAATTCGGGTTAAAATACTTATATAAGTATCGGTATCAACTGTTTTTTAGCACAATAATATTATCTGCACATAATATTTACTGCAAAATGTAGTTTTCATGTAATTAAACGTAATTAAAAACGAATGTGGATAATTTGAAATTTCTGGATACAGAAAAAATTGTCGTAGTAGTGGTGTACGGCTAACCGTGTACTAAATGTACTATTACAGAGACAACTACAACTCAGTCAACTCTAAACAATTTATTGAGGACCTGTTAACGGTGGGACGCTTACTTCAGCTAAAATGCTTATAGCTTATATCGTCACTAATAAAACTGTTTAATTAACACAGTAATATTATCTATACATAATGTTTACTGCAAAAGGTGCCTTTTAAACGTTTTAACGTAATTGAAAACTAAACTAGAGTATTTGAATTTTCTGTGTGCAGAAAAATTGTTGTAGTAGTGATTGATATAAACCTAAACAGGTTCCAAATGTACTATTACGGGCGCTACTACAACTCCAGCCGATCTGAGCCGAGCCGAGCACGAACTCGAGCTCGAGCTGGTGTTCGAACTGGGGCTCGAGTTCGTGCTCGAAACGAAACTGCACTTCACTCTCGGTCCTGCACTGACCGCCCTTAGCGTGAATATTTTTGCCAGGTTTAAATATTGTCACCAGATGCTATTGCGGATTCACATGGGCGTTTGTAGTCGGGTGTCCAGGTGTAGTTATACTGTTGGTATTTTATTTTTTTAATAGTCAAGCAATTCTTACACTTCGAAACCGGCAATGATAAGAGGTTCCGGATAAGTAACTCTTCAATAAATACAAGTTCTGGAAACTATTGAAAAGCAAACCTATAATTTGGATAAATAAGTTGGTTGTATTAGGTAGTTAAGAGATGTTATTTTTATTATGGGATTTCACTTTGGCTAATAACATCTTTCAAATCGTAGCTACTCTAGAAGTTAGTTATCCATTAGCCTATTTATCGAAGAAGGAAAGTTAATTTCTAAAACACTTTTGTAGCACTCTAGTATTAATATGCGGGTGTTTCAGGGAACAATTTGCTTCACTGTTTTATCATTTACATCGTCAGTTACAGATTGCGCGCCCTCAGTAGAGAAAAAGTTAAACGTCGCGCAGCAGTTGTAGAGATGGGGTAAACGGTACATTTCGAAAAAAATTATTTCTAACTTGTGTCAGGCGCCCGCACGCATTGACCAGCGGCAGAGAACGGTTGGGTGCTCGGAGCATACTGGCTGGGGGAACGAACGCAGGTCAACAATAATTAGTAACATTATACCCGCATAACTGTAAATGCAAAAAAATGAGAACATGTCTTTTAATTTAATACAATTACTACCGCCGCCATTGATAATTTATACATAACACTGTAAAACCATGCAGTTAAGAATAATTATTAAAAACAAAAAGTAAAAATGGGTACATACCATTAATTACAATTTTTAAATTGTTTTAAATAATTTTGTTAAATGATTGTTATCGCCGTATTGTAATGGTATAATGCAATTCTGGTTGCATTGCAAACGTACAAAAACTAAAGAATTATTCAAATAGGCTCCGAATTCGTATTCTATTTATTGCAACAATAAGTCACTGGTAAAATTTGATAATTACATAAGAATGATTGGCAATAACTGCGATTTAATTAACAAAGATTAGTATTTGAAAATATCGGCAAGGTTGCGTTTAGTTTATTTTTACTGATTATGCTCGGTGTGGCAAATGCATCTAATTTATGACTGACAGGTTAATAGTGTAACGTCAAGACATAATAATAAATCACTTAAATACAGAGATGCTTCGAAGCGATACAAACGTTTTATGCAGCGGTTCTGTATTCATTTCATTATGCCAACAATCGATAACGCAGCTGAAGGGTTACAAAGCAGTGTATGGAAGCACAGAAATATAAAGAACAGGTGAAATAAAGCTGAAAATGAAACAAGACTGCAATACAGTGCTAACTAACTTGTGAACCAGTGTTTATAAACTAAAAGTCCATAAAAGCAATCAAAGTGCAGTTAAAGTGCTCCGGAATGACATTTAGCAAAAACAATTTAGTATTTAAACTTACTTGAAACAATTGTTAACTTATTGCTGATACCTCGATGTTCAATTATTGTATTTTTATTAGGGAAGCCAAGTCAGAAGCTGTGTATAAAATTCGCTCCCACTTTTGATTTAAATTTCTGCATTAAAAGTTATAATTTGTGCAAGTTGTTGGTTTTTATTTATTCGCCAGTGTGCAGAGCCCGGTTGTGCATAATTTCATAAAGTGCAGTTCCAGAGGAAATTGATCCTGAAGCTTCGCCATTTATTTGTGTTCGACTTCGAAGATATTTTGGCAAGTTTTGAAGCTGCGGGTAGCAGATAGCAATATGCAGAGTATAGAGGGTCCCTTGAAGGTAGCAGCAGTTGAAGACGTTCCGCAAGGAAATTACGAGGGTGGCGTCCCTTGAAAACGTGATCCGGTCAACTTTTTAAGCCAGATTCGAGAAGGCTGGAAGCAGAGAGCGGTACAGTCCAGGGTACAACAGCTGGGGAAGACTTCTTTCGTGGTCCGAAAGCAGGTTACAGCCGGTGAAGACGTTCCAGGAGGTAATTACAAGCTTGGCGTCATCCCATTCTGCAGTGGACGGACATGGATTCGTAAAGCAGGAAATAAAACATTTGCCAGTTAGCGTCACTTATGACGTAGAAAGAAGCGAATGCAGGTTAGCGAAACGTGATTCGTTAAAATACATTATTATTGTTTACCTGAGGCGAATTTATTAACTGTTGATCGATTTGCGTTCAAATTACGCTGGTTTTTTGTCTGTTCGATCAGCTCCGTCGTCCGTCAATCTTGAAGGTTAACTGTCACTCATTTTAAAGTGAGCATTTGACATACTAGTATAAGTTTTATACTGTGTGTTACAACCCAACCCTTTCCACTGCATTTGTTCTTAGATTTATATGTATTTTAGCATAATTAATTTTGTTAGCAGATAAGTTACTTGACGCTTTTATTTTCTGTAAACACAAATATTTCACTTGTACAGAGATTTATTTTATAATGCAGCCGTGCTGCTCGGGCAAATTCTACTGCAAAGTGAAAAGCGGCAGCTGCACGTTTTTAGCTGAGCGTACTGAATTTCTGTACAGCCAATACCGGACGAGTTAAGTAGCAAATGCGCAAACGCGCCTGCTGTACATACTTAATCCGAAGTCTTTCTACCATTAGATGTAACACTGTTTTGTCATTTAAGAGAACATTACTTTTATAAAAATTTTTATTTAGATATTTAGTTAAACGTGTACTCATTCAAAAAATGACAATGACGCTGTATTTCAGAACAGGAGAGGTGGTATAATTATTCCACTTCCAATGGGACATATTAAATACAGTGCCCGATTGCAATATTTAACTGTGTAGCTTCTTACAACTTTTGCTAACTGTACAAAATATTCTATTAAACAGTTGTTAGAAGAGAGTCATACTTAAAATAGTATTTAAATAAAACTACAAGCTCTTAACGTCAAATTTTGCATTTTGCATTTGCATGTAACAGCTCTTATAATAAAATTATAACTTTATTACTTTTATTACTTTAAACAGTATAAACCTACTAAACTATCATTTTAATTGTCGACAATTTAATAGCCAAAATAAAATAAAATAAAATCCATTTAATCAAAACGAATAAATGAAAGAATTTTGTAAGTCATTAAAATCTTCTGTCACATTTTCTTCTTTAATTGTGTTTATTGTGTCTATACTTATAAATTCAACTGTTTCCTTGTCATTCACTACTTCATCTTTTGCAGGACTAAAATTGTCTGTAATTGTTTTTATCTCATGATTTACAGCTACATTTGATTTATTTTCACACAAATGCATCTTCATGTGTGTCCTAAAAATAGCTTCTTGAGTCGTTCGAAAGAAACACAATTTACACACAAAATCATCCCCTTTGGCATGAGCTTGCATATGCTTTTCTAAAGGCTTCTTGTAGCCAGCACGGTAATCGCACAAACTGCATTTAAATGGTTTATCTTTTTCCAGCAGTTTAGCCTTGGTTTGGTCGGAATTCTTATGTTTCCTTTTTCTTAGATACCCACTGTGCGTTTTCATATGTTTCTTAACGGAAGTCAACTGGGCAGCTCGATAGTCGCATTCGGTACATGCATAAGGTCTTTCACCGGTATGAGTTCTAATATGCGAAACCAACAAGGATCGTAGAGAAGCTGTATAATCGCAATAACTGCACTTAAACGGCCTTATGCCAGAGTGAATCCTCATGTGAGTTTTTAAATCATCCTTTCTTGTTGCTCTATAATCACACTCGGTACATGGATATGGTCGCTCACCTGTGTGGGTTGTGTAATGCTTCTTCAGCTCACACCTATAAACTCCAGCAAAATCACAAAAGTCACACTTGAAGAACTTTTCGCCTCTGTGAATTCTAGTGTGACGGGTTAGAGATCTTAAATTCACAGCACTGTAGTCACACAGGTCACACTTATACGGTTTGTCGCCATTATGACTTCTGATGTGACTTACCAGCCTCTCCTTTATGGCGGCACTATAATCACACAAATGGCAGCTGAACGGCCTCTGTTCAGAATGGTTTATGATATGTTCCTGTAGCTGGGCTTTTCGAAATGCTGAGTAGTCACATAGTTTGCACTTGAAAGGTTTCTCCGAGCGATGAATGATTAGATGCTGCTTCAGGTAGCCTCTCTGTACAGTGCTGTAATCACATAGCTCGCACTTGTAGGGTCTGTAAGACGTGTGCCTTCTGATGTGCACCTTCAGCGAGTGCTTGCGGGCACATCTGAAGTCGCATTTGGGACATTCGAAGGGCTTTTCGCCAGTGTGCTTGCGCAAATGATGGACCAAACTGGCGCTTGCTGCGGCACTGAATTCGCAGAGACTGCATTTGTAACGCTTGTTTTTCTGAGGGGTACTTTCAGGATTCGCCTCCCGCAACGCTTCGTATTTTATGCTAATTTCATCGACATTCAGTGGCTCTACCTTGGTTACGCAGTCTGCCCCTTCATTCTTTATGACAAATACCATTTCACTGTCCTGCCCTTCAGCAGGAGCTTCTTTGCTATTTACTTGCTTACTTAAGTTTTTGGAAATTGAATAGTACTGTTGCACTTCAACGGGGTCTTGTTTTACACTGGGTACGCACTCAGAAGCTTCAGTATCTGTATTATCCATTTATCAATAATTCTTAAATATTCCAATTAGCGGCCTTAATGCACCACTACAGGTAAACGTAAATAGGAATCAAGGTTAGACATCAGTGGTTGTCAAACTTGTGTTTAATACTCTTAAAAATTCTTGCATCGATACAGTAACCCAATTTACCACACCTAGACAACGCATACTATAAAACTATAATATTTTTTTTCTTCACACGGCAGTAAAATGTGCCATTATACTGTCACTTTATTGCCATGGCATCTAAAACACTTTATCTGCCGCTCGTGAGAGGCAGATAATATTATCTGCCGCTAACGAGAGCAAGTAATTTTCTTGGAATTTTGTTCACAAAGTTGTAAATAATACTATACTACTAAAATACTATATTATGTTAACTTTATGTGGCGTGGCTGGACGGGTTACCTGCCGAGCTTGCGATGCAGACAAGTACAGCCGAGCCACAGAAAGATACTTTATCTACGACCACTACTAAAAGTAGGCCTTTTAGCGCTAGCTTCTTTCACTAAAAGTGACGTTTTATAGTTTACCGTGGTTAAAGAAATCAGCTGTTTACTTTTAGCACATGGGCTAAAAGTAAAGTGAGGTTATAAAACTACAATTTCGAATTGGAAGTGAAGTTGTAAAGTTATTCTAGTTACTTCTTGCATTACAGGTAAAGTGTTTTTGAAATAATTAAAGCATTATGTAATGAATACAGTCAGATGTGGAATATCAATAATTACATTTTGTAACTCACCTTGACAGTACTGGCGTGGCAAACAATCACCCGCGCGGCGTGGCCTACTGTTTATTATGACATAAATTAAAAGTGTCGCAGATGCAAACCTTTGTTAAATCGATATTTATGGATTTATAACTGTAAAATTAAGGTCGTAGATAAAATATTGTATGCAACGCGTGCTAAAAGTCGTTTATGCACGATTTTTAGCACTTGTTGCATAAATAGCTATTTGCTCCTAATAACATAATATACTATTAAAAAAAGAAGCTGAGTAGCGCAGATGGGTAAGCGCTTGCCTTGCATTAAGCAAGTCCTCGGTTCGAATCCCGCGGGGGCCGAAATTTTCCGCAGCCTCAGCCTTGCGATTTGAACCGGGCTCGGTGAGACCATTCACAGTTGGGCACCAAATTAACTGTGCTCTACTCAGAACCACAGTTCTAAGAGATAGAGTAACAAGATCAACATAACACACACACACACACACACACGCACACACACACCTCACACAATGGTTGCTGTTCAAGCACAAAAGCCGCTCTCCAAATTTGTATCCCGAATCCGGGGCAAGTTAAGCATTGTACCGCCAGATGCAAGCACATAAAGCACCAGCATCTACAACGCAAGGTAAAATGAGGTTATCGATTATACGTACATACATACAAATCAAATTGCGTTACATCACCCTTTGAAGGTTATAATAATTATACATTCGCCGAGGTCGGCAGCTCAGTGGTAAGCATCCTGACTACTGATCTAAGGGTCTCGAGTGCGATTCACGGTCCAGGTGAGGTTTTCAAAAAATTAAATTCGGAAGTGATGTAAAACCGTGGGTCCCATGTTACTACGATGTGTAGCATGTAAAAGATCCCTTGCTAGGGTTGGAACTCCTTAGTCTCGGCAAAATTCTAAGTAGGACTTTGACCATATAACCAAAGCAGTCGGTGTCTAAGGTACCTGGTACTCTGCATGCCTAGACCTTGTCCATTAACAAACAATTATACATTCAGAAATCAATCGAGTTTCCCAGGGACAGTTTGACGACTCCTGATCTGTCATTAATGGCAATTATAGTGCGGTCAAATTTAGAAATCGACTTACAATTGTAGAAAGTTAACGTAAACAACCTTAAAAAAATGTTGATTCCTTTAAATTTTTAAAATTCTAAAGGACAAAAATGTTATAGTGTATGTGTGTGTGGCTCAAGTACCATAGCCGGTAATGCAAAATTTGTGTTTAGACGATCGTAAAGTTTTATTTATTCCTTGAAGAAACTATTTCGTTTTGTAAGAATATAGATATAAAAGCCTTAATTTTTCTGTAGATGTCTATATAAAAAGATTAAAATATTTCAAGTTCCTTTATCAAAATACAAAAAAAGGAAATTTGAACTATGTAAAAATAGAAGTGAATTGCCTTTCTAAACGCCATCAACAAAGTTCCGTGACAAATAATTCTACTAACAATAATAAAATTATATCTAGAATCTAAGTTAAGAGAAAAGTAAGCTGGTTTCAGACCATATCGTTCATGTATAGAACAAATAAATAATCTACCCTTAATCATATTATAAAAAAATACATTTCGGAGTAAAGAACAATAATCTTAGAAAACAAAATCGCCTAGTACTTGATTCAACTTTAGAAAACTTCAGATTGGCTTTCTTCTAACGAGAGATGCTTTGCGTACACTACTGAGAAATGGGACAACCGCCAATTCATAAGAAAAGTGGTAAGGCACATTGCATTTGGCCACAACATTTTTAAAACAGGCATTCCAAATGACGCACATAGGAGGAATGTTTACAAAGTTGTCATCGCATGTTGTCAGTTATTAGAGAGAATTCTGGAAGAAAATGACTTATTTAACAAGCCTGAAGCGTATGCAATATGGACGAAACAGACCTTCAATTTAATAATAAAACTATAACATTGCATGCCCAAAGGTAAGAATAGAAAATAATTTGCTGACAGTATTCTACTCGGCTCTGTTGTCACCATGAGAGAAAAATCTGCACTCGTAACTTCTGCCCCAAGAAAAATACCTGGTAAGGTCTTCTTAATTTTAGATGGTTACGCTCCACACACAGCCTCAGTTGAAATGTTGGAATTTGCAGAGCTGAACGATGTAATCTTAGTACGCTCTCCAAAGCTAAGTAACTGTTGATTCATACAGCCACACAAGAGTAGTATAATGTTTATGTATGTGGTCAGTTAGTTTTGAGTTAGAAAAAAGTATAATTTATTTAAACAAAAAAGTTCTGGATTATGTTATAAAGGTGTGTTAAGATATTTTAAATATAGGGGGAATTTTGTTGAGCACGCCTATGATCTCGCCTCGTAAGTGGAGATAAGCGGCGACCTGTAATTGAGCCCCTCGCACTTCAGTCGGGCATAACGTATTGAGAGAACAAGCTGATTGACAGCACACCCGAATCTTGCTGTAGTCGCATTATGTCGAGAGCAGACGTGCCGGTAGCTGTGTAGTATCACATAAAAATTCTAAGTCCGGTGATTTGTGTTGTATTTGTGAGGTTAACCCCGACACGTAGGTCGAAGCCCCGTTTCGTGTGTTGCTTGCTCAGCGGGGCCCCGGAGCCTTCTAGAGACCGCGGCTCTTGCCCCCTTCGCGAGGCACATCCAGGACTTGAGCAACTTAGCTTGATTTCCCCGGGAGTGACTGAATCCGTGGAGTTAGTTAACTGTTAATTGCTATTTTTATTTTATTCGCCGCGAATCCGAAGTATATAGTGTGGGACATTTGTCCATACGTGACACCGCGATGTGAACCGCGAGGGCCACGAAATTTGCGAGATTCGCGGTGCTTAGCTAAATCCAGCTACCAGGAACATAGGAGGTGGCGGAGGTGAAGTGCATGAATGAATTAATCGCGAGTGCTGCCCCAACTACTATTGCGGTCCGCATCGATCTTTAACGGGGCGCGTGAATGAATTAACCGCGAGTGCTGCCCCAACCTACTATAATAGTCCGCATTGATTGTCGGGTAATTGTTGACATCTCTGGAGCCTCCCTTGTCGCGATGGACGGTCCATCACAGACCCCGGGTTTATCGGGGCTTATCCCGCGGACCCCCTTTCCTCGGCGCACCTGCTAGACCGGCGCGGATCCATGGCGAGTGACATTAGCCTTCTTCCGGAGAGGACTCTGAATGTCTAGGAAGAGCGCTCCTATCGAGATATAGACGGCGAGTCACCGGAAGACCGCCTGTTGGAGCTGTTAAAGCTGGGATATGAAAGTATTCGACAGCGTATCCCTACGATGTCCGACGCAATTAAAATCGAGTACAAGAAGAAGGTTCGGGCCGCGGCTGAGCAGGTTAGAGACTGCATCCACCAGATTGTCGGGGTTGTGAGGGAGCCAAGGCACGAGCTCGAGGGCAAGGATCGAGAAATTAAGGCCAAGGACAAGGAGATCCATCGCCTTAAGAGGGAAGCCAGCACGACCCCCCCAGCGCAGTTCGGGCATGCTACTTATGCCAGCGCGGCGGACAGCGGAAAGCCGGTCATGTACACTACGTACGGGGTTAGCGTGGCACCGCAGAAGGTGGGGCAAACCTCCGCCCAAACGAGGCGAGCACTGAAGGAGACTGTAAATCCTATAGAGGAGAACATCACCATCGCGTCTGTTCGGGGAGGGGAGGACGCAACGGTGCCATTATCGTGGAGTGTGCGGCGAAAGAGGACGCCGAAAAACTACGGGTCAAGATCGCGGCGGATGTGAGGGGCCGGCTTCGACCGACCACAGTGAAGAAAGCGTGGAGGCGAGTGGTTTTCCTGCGCGTGGACAAAGAGGACAGAGACTGCTTGGTCGATTTTATTGTCGCGAATAACGCTGACCTGGTCGCGGCTCAAGGCGGTGCTGATGTCATACGCGTGGAATTGAAAGAGCGTTTTCGGTTTGGTGGCAAAGACGGCGACTCAAGTGTTAGTGTGGTGTACGAGGTTGCCCCCGGACTTCGCAGGGCTCTCCTAGAAGGTCCGGTAAATTTGAAGTGGCAGAGGATTTAGGCGCAGGATCACTTGAGTATCGTCAGGTGCTACCGCTGCCACGGGTTTGGACATCAGGCAAAGGATTGTGAAGAGAAGGAGAACGTCTGCGCCAACTGCGCCGAGAGTGGACATGTTTTTAGTGCTTGCCGTGCAAAGACCCTCTGCTGCGTCATCTGCAAGCGGGCCAACGCGGATGGAAGAGGACGCGTTGACACAAAGCACCACACCAAATCGGAGGAGTGCCCCACCACCATGAGAGTGAAGAGGGCCATTATGGTAAACATCGATTATAATGGCTCCTAATCGCCTCGCCTCCACTACCCCTGCCAGTAACAACAACACCATCCCGGCGCGAATTAACTGCGCCCAAATCAATCTGGGGAAAGGCAGAGCCGCCACTGCTAATTTGGTTAAAACGGCGCAGGACCAAAACCTGAACATCATACTAATACAGGAACCTTATACGAGGGGCGAACTTGTGCTCGGTTACCCGCGGGCATACCGGACCCTGGCGCGACGCATCGATAGGCCAAGAAGCGGGATTGTTATTACAAATAAAGAGTTCGCTTCTATGTTGGTGGAGGACGCCTCGTGCGAATTGGTAACGGTGGCTGAGGTTTCTACCCCCGGCGGAACATTCTACGCCGTGTCGGTGTACCTACCACCTGCAGATGCGAGGCACAACGCACTCTACAGCGACGTAGAGCTGCTACGACGAATCGAGAGAGCACTAAAAATGATTCCCGCACAGGAATGCCTGATTCTAGGTGGAGACCTCAACGCCAAGTCGCCACTCTGGGGATCGGTCAACGAGGATCAGCGGGGGAGGTAAATTGCCGAGATGTTAGGAAGAAGAGCCCTGACGGTCCTGAACATGGACAGCCCGCCAACGTTTGTGAATCACAGAGGAAGCAGCCACATAGACGTGACTGTGATCAATCTCCGCATGTACGGTAGGGTCACTGGATGGCGAGTCACAGCGGAGGAAACCCTCTCCGACCACAAAATGATCATCTGGAACCTGGGGCAAACAGCGGATGTCGACCGAACTCCCGTCCAACGGTTCTTCTGTAATAGGAAGGCCGATTGGACCACGTTCCGAGCCACATTTTCCGGGCGATTGGACGCGGTGGCTGCCCAAACAGCAGCGGCGCGGACACCTGAGGCGGTCAAAGAAATAGCGTATTCCTTGAAGGAGGCGGTGGTTGGTGCATGCGCGGCCTCCATGCCCGTGAGGAGGTTATTCCGGAGAAGTGTCCCATGGTGGTCGCCCGCCCTGACGGAGGCCAGAGCAGAGACAAGAAGACTGCGTCGCCGCTACCAAAGAGCGCGCTTTCCCCAGCGACAGGATTGTAAGCAGGAGTATTAAGATGCGCGGCGCGCCTACAAGGACCTGATCCTGTAGACGCGGAAGAAGAAGTGGCAGGAATTCTGCAGCAGGAATAGCACGACGGACCCTTGGAGCACGGCCTACCGGGTCCTCCGACGACGCAAGGGCGCCGATATCTCCATAGAGATCCGAAGACGTGACGGGTCACGAACCACTGATGCTAAAGAAAGTGCGGAACACCTGTTAGAGGAGTTCTTCCCTCGGGATAGCCCATTGGAGGATAACGAGGTGCAGAGGGTGATACGACAGTCGTGGGACCTGGTCGAGGGAGGACAGGACGACCCGCCCATCCGGGAACATAAAATCCGACGAGCCTTAGCCGAGATGTCGCCCGGGAAGGCACCTGGTCACGATGGGGTCACCGCGTGCGCGTTCGAAACACGCCCAGAGGTTTTCACGGACTTATTCAATAAGTGTCTGGCGTACGGCACCTTTCCCCGTTGTTAAAAGGTGCAGACAGTGAAACTGATCCCTAAATCCCACGCGAGTGACCCGACCAACCCGCGCAGCTACAGACCAATTAGCCTGTTACCGGTCCTCGGGAAAGTACTGGACAATAGTGACCGGCAGTACGGCTTTACGGTGGGAAGGTCCGCCCCGGACGCCATCGAGGCGGTCGTCAACATTGTGAAGGGACATCGGGCGCGAGGAGACTATTGCGCAGTCGTCTCCTTAGACATTTCCGGGGCCGTCGACAGTGCGTGGTGGCCCAAAATTGTGTGTGAACTCGAGCGGCGCGACTTTATGGGGAACTGGCTGCGTCTGGTCAGAAGTTACTTCTCGCAGCGCGTCGCGCAGGTAAACCTGCCAGACAGCGTAGTAACGCGCAAAGTGATGCGTGGGTCCCTGCAGGGTTCGTGTTCTGGACCTACTTTTTGGAAGCTCGTGCATGAGAGCATTTTTCCCGAGCGGCTTCCGGAGAAATGTTCGATGGTTGTGTACGCGGATGACGCTCTCTTAGTGACCAGTGCGCGCCAGTATAAGACACTGAAGACGCTGACCAACCAGGCCCTGGATACGCTGCGAGGGTGGGCCGCAGACAACAAACTCGAATTCAACGTGGCCAAGACGGATACCGTGTTTTTTGGAAAAACCCCGAGACAGCAGCGACCCATCTTTAAGCTTGGCGGAAAGCACGTCCACTGTCGGGACGCCATCCGTTACCTGGGGGGTGTGGCTGTATTTTCGCCTTTCCTGGCGCCCCCACAACAAGGCAGTCAGTAATAGAGTGAAGGAAATCGCCCATAAGATCGGCGCAGCTGCAAGGCTTACGTAGGGCTTCAGGTGCAACGCCCTTGCCACAGTATACGAGGGAGCAGTCCAGCCAGCAATCCTTTACGCGGCGCCAATCTGGGCGGAGGGCTGTAAGGTTAAGCAGCGAAGACAGCTTCTTAGCGCCCAACGGATATTAGTAGTGAAGGCCGCGGCAGCTTATGCCACGGTGTCGACCGAGGCGGCCCTGGTCCTTAGTGACATCCCACCCATAGACCTCGCAGTAGTGGAACAGGAGCAGGGGAGGGCGATAATCATGAAGAGGGAATCAGCCCAGCTTTGGCAGCTCGGGATAGAGAGACATGGAAAGCATCGTGAACATGACCACCGCGGCGCACCCCGCCGACACCTATACACCAGCGTTCTCCCTCACCGACAGTAACGCTTACGCGGTCAGATGTTACACAGATGGCTCGAGGCAGGAGTATGGCGCGGCGGGCGCCGCCTTCGTCATCCTTCGGGGCGCGACGGAGATCATGAGGGGCGCAGTTAAACTCGAGGACTGGAGCTCCGTATTTCAATGTGAGCTAGTGCCTTCCCAGAAATCTCCCTCATCACCGATAGCAGGTCGGCCTTGTTGGCGCTCCGCCACATGCGGAAGCCCACTGAGCTGCAGTTCGAGGTCTTTGAGCTACTCCGAGAGGTCGCGGCAGCCACAAACATCACGCTGCATTGGGTCAAGGCCCATGCTGGGACCGAGGGAAATGAGAGAGCGGACGCCCTCGCCAAGGAGGCAGCAGCAGGGGAAGGTGCCCTCGAGTTTGAAGTAGTAAACCGCGCCTTGTGTAAGAAGAGGCTCGCCATGAGGAAGCTGGAGCAGTGGGAAGAGAGATGGATCACGGCAACCACGTGTAGACCAGTGGAGAGGTATATTCCGACGATCGCGAACCGCTGGGAGCTGGTCGGTAGGCTCGATTACCATACTACACAACTCGTGACCGGCCACGGAGAATTCGGGGCCTATCTGCACAAGATAGGCAGACAAGAGGACCCAGTCTGCGCCTGCGTGGAGGAGGACAAGGCCGATCACGTTGTCCTGAGCTGCCCACTGTAGGACCAACACCGGCGACTGGCGGATGCGAGGCTGGCGACCCATGGACTCCGATGGCCGACCAACATGGAGCAGATCAGGACACTGTCGCGCGAGACGGTCTGTTGGGAGACCTTGAGTGAGTTTGCCTCTATAGTACAGAGGTTGAAGTTCGTGCGCGAGTGAAGGTGCCGAGTGTTGTTCATGTTTAGTTTAGTCTAAGGTTAGTTAAGCTAGAATAATTAAGATAGGAGCTAGCATAGTAAGGAGCGAAATAATTCCGAGGTGGAAATGGAGCGACAAGGCAGGTTATTGTTGGCTTAGGTCTAGTTAAGATAGAAGTTAGGATTTTGCTTATCTTAGTTTAAAATTAGTTTAAGTTATGTTTAGGATTTTTTAAATCGTACTTTAAGATTAGTTTAAGTTGGGCTGATTAGATAAACTTAGTAGTGACGTAAATAAACGCGGGATGAGCCAACAAGAGCCAAGGTAGACTTCGCTAGTTAATATATTTAAGGTAGATTAATAAGTTAGGAATTATAAGTTAGCACAGTAAGCACGCAAACCCGAGCGTAGATATTAAGCGGCAAAGCTGGTGTAATGCCGAAAGGCGGGGCACCGGCCCGAATGTACTCATACAAGTACTATATATAAATTGAATGTAGGCGCATTATTTCGTGGCTTGCAACTTTTTTGGAACAATTCTGGAGAAGCACTGACCTGCCACCGAGAGGAACGTATGGACGCGGCGCTCTTGCATGTTTTTTATAAATTACCTTTCAAGTGTTAATGGACGACTCTGGGTATTAGTGGAACCCTCTGTCTATTTTTATATTTTGGGAAAGCGATTTTGAAGAGCTTTCTTTTGACATCTTTATTTATATTCCTATATTCAACTGTGTTTCAGGTATGCGAGTTTGAATAAAAAAAACATTTACGCCCCTTAGAATGCTTTATTTTAAGTCACCATTAAGGTAAGTCGAACCCCACCTAACTATTCGACGGCATATTTACCGTTTGATGTCTGTCAAAAATCTCATAACAACTAAAAAGTATGCTCTTTAACTGTCTCGCCTAAAATACGTAAACTTTAAGAGTTTTTAAGATGCTATATATTTCTCTAACTTTCAGTCGTTGAACCAAGTTTGGCATTCCCAATCTTTTAGAGAGGGGGTGAATTATCCAGTTCAAGTTAAAACATTGAACGTGGGAATGATAGTCGGTCTTTTGTTTCCGAGTAACAATTCAAAAAATATGTGAGACTTGACGCGATCACTGGGGTTATGAAAAGAGTAGAACAGTCGTCTGCAGTCGTAGCGACAGTTTTTCATTTCTCTTATAAATATAAACAGGTTTACTAACACTAGCCAGAAGAGTTGGTTTCAGGTCAGGTTAAGGATTTCTCAGGCAGTTCAACTTCTCGTGGAGAAGCTCGGATCAGAACTTCTCTTTGGGGTCCTGGGGCCTTCCCTTTATATCCTCTCGAGAATCTCGATCTGCTTGATTATAGAGGGGACTAAACTTGAGAAATAGAGGGGGCTAAACTTGAGAAATTGGCGGGAACTGAGAGTAGAGATTGAGTGAACGCGTGGCGCCGCATGACTTCACGCCTGTGTCATATCAGGCAATCGGCAGAATCTAGCTGCGAACACCTGGTGTTGCACAACCTCTT
Source organism: Agriotes lineatus (assembly GCA_940337035.1). Classification (NCBI taxonomy): domain Eukaryota; kingdom Metazoa; phylum Arthropoda; class Insecta; order Coleoptera; family Elateridae; genus Agriotes; species Agriotes lineatus. The sequence continues at coordinate 4,295 of CALNHX010004948.1, read as the reverse complement.
GCGTGACCCAGATGTTTTCACGTCGCGACTGGGTGGTTGTTGTGACTGTGATAGTATAACACTCTGAACTTTACTAATTATTTACTTATTTTCGTGCAATAAATAATTACCATTGTTAAGGAAATTTTCAACATATAATTTTACAGCCAGATAGCCAGATGCCAGGGTTCAGTCTGTTCAACTCAAATATACAATCAAGTACACATCAAATAAAGCGGTTTATTTTATATACCTATTTACAGTTTAAAATAATAACTAAAATATTCCATGTATTTTCAAATAAAAGATCTGGATTTTAATGTTATCTTAGCGCCTATGGGGTTAGGCAACCTCACGATACTTCCTCGGTCGGACAATCTCGTGCGTAGAACGGGCGAGCTCGTAGTTAGTGGAGCGTCCTCTACTCGGCTAAACTGGAAACAGAATCTAAGTTAAGTTTGTTTACCTTTATCGTGGGCTAGAAATAAAGTTATATTTGCTTTTATTTCGGGGGTGTTGAGATTGAACTTGATGTAAGGCGTAATCCCGTTACGTCGAAGCTATTCTACAGTGCCCGCAAAACCTCGTGTGATGCAAAACCTGGTGTGATAAGTGAAAAGACGGTAGAATCAAATATCGTGTGTCAACTAATGACTTTTAAGCCAATTTGCGTTTTAAAGCTGTTACTTAAATTCCAGGGGTCTCTAGGTAATAACTAGGGGTTTTCTAATTACGTTATTCAAGGTGAGTAAAACCTCCTTTAAGCTACATGAATTACTTCTAGCTTGAAGCTAACCTCACAATTTTTGGTTTAGATCTCAGGAAGATTATGTACTATGAATTGGGGCACTGCGGAAAGCATGGGAAATCTTCAGGACGAGTTTCCTCCAGGTGAGTGAAGCTCTGAATCTTTACGGGTACGTTAATTACGGGAGTTTCGTCGCGGGCACTTAACCTTCCAAATGGTTCAAGTTTATGCACAGACCTGGGGGGCCTCGCTTTTAAAATGCTTTCTAAATGAATTACGTGAATGTTGTCGGGAAGCGGTTTCGAGGAGGTCTAAGACCCTTAACAGGCGTATATACAACGATCCACGTACGAGTTTTAGACAACGCCGGATTCGAAGAGTAAACGTATCCAAATTTCAGACAGGCATATAAACAATGATCCACGTCTGAATTTTAGACAAGATAACTTCTGAATTGGCTCGGCGCAGATCACAGGCATTGAAATCAATGAGCCACTTTGATCTTTAACAGGAATTCGGGGATTTCTGGGAAAGATTGGTTCTAAGACTGAAAGTCAAAAGGTTTCTCGGACGGGACCAGGATTTGGGCCCCAGAGGGCCCCAGGCAGGAAGCTGGTTCGGATCGCTGGATGCAAGTCAAGTCCTCTTCACAACGTACGATACCTCTTATTTATACATTACCATACGCCGTAATTTGTGCAGGATTTTAGGCAGGGATGCGCTGAACGACGACGGCTCGTGACCTCTGCGCACCTCGATTGTTTCTTTGTGCCTCGGCGATGTTTTCGGACAATTTGTGACGAAGTTTTGGCGGCGGTCAAATTCGAACGTATTCCAATGCGTAAAAATACGATTTCGGCCGGCGCTAACGTCACAATAGCTTCGTGTAAATTGAGAACTGTAATTAATGCGTCTATTAAGAATTTTCAGGGAAGCGATCGTCACAATGCTTGAAATTGGAAGCTTTTTCTCAGGCGAAATTTTCTACGTAAGTCGAACACACTAATTAATACATACGGAGAATTGCGGGTAATTACTCATTACTTGAGAGAGACACTTGGTAAACAGACCTAGTGGAAATAAAGACTTTCAGGTCTACTTTAATTAGCAGGGGCTTCAAAAGAGGCCGCCTAAGCAATAATGAACTCTGGGATAAATAAAATGGGACAGATTTTCTACTCAGTGCTTCTGATTTTACGATTTAGAAACAAGGAATCATAGAACAGAGATCAACAAGATAGCTCACATAAGGCAACCTTTTGATGTTTTGTCAGCAACTGTAGAAAAGTTTACACTGTTAGTGTACAACGACTGACGAAAAGTTGGAAGCATTTCGAGGCAGATGCGCTTTCAAATAGTATATTCCTAGTGAGCCACACCAATATAGATTAAATATATTGCTCCTGTATACCCTAAATTCCACTGCACAGAAAATTTTGAAGTATACCTTGGACTGCGATCTAAGTAACTGCATTGTGTCGTAAATGATCCAGCAAGTATTTTTGAAAGGCTAAATTTCACCTATTTCGGGAAGAGATCGAAGCCCTACATGCGATAACCATAAATTAAGCAACTTTGGAACTGTGAGGAAGAATAACAGAGAACTACCACTCGAATTTGTAAATAGCAAGATCAGACCAGTATCACACTGTTAGGTTATTTTTAAATTACTGTTTCATCTTGGAACCATACTTGATGGCAGGGGTAATACTTTAATTCTGTATGCTGTCGTCCCTTGAAAATGCCCGACATCGTCAGTTTTACTATTAAGTCTAACGGAGGTTAGTTTAGGTTCTTAGGGTGAAAATCATTAGTAAGTGCATAAATTTACTCGATTCGTGAAGCGAACGGTAAATGACGGCGAAGTTCAAAATAAAATCTACGGGATTCTGAGGGGATTCAGGCAGGTATTGCAGCGGATCACTGGTTACAGCATTCAATTGATTGAATGCAAGGAGAAAGTAAAACATGTTACTTCAATTTCTTTGGTCGAGCCCCGTTTGGCCCACTCGAAGCCGGCACAGAACGTCGGAGGTATTGCCCAAATAGCACGTAGAAGGCTTACCGTAAATAATCAGGCCACGTGCGAGATGGGACATCAGTGGGCTCCCAGAATATCCGTCAAGAATTGACGTGAGAAGAAACTTCTCAACAAACTGCCAAGCCGGAACATTTTCATTGTCATCAGCGACGGCGAATTCACCAAGAAGAAACCAAATGCCCGCAGAAACTTGGACAATTCTAGGGGAGCTAACTACTGGTCATCATAACACAAAGGAAAAGCACCCGGAAATAAGAGCCAAGGTACCGATAAGACCAAATGCGACGGGGAGGGGAACGCGCGAAATTCAAATTATACACTATCGACTCCGAAATAAAATTGACTCTCGCAGAGACCTGCAAGGTTATAGAGACGCACTCTGACCGTAATAAGTATCTAACCGGATTTGTATGAAAAATATTAGTCGTTCTCGTTATCATACGCTAAGTGCAGCCAGCTCCCAACAATCGAATGGGGTCGAATTCTGGCATACGTACAACAGTTATATGCGTGACCTTTGCGAATTTTAAGCTACGCTGCGTGAACATCTCTTTGGGTCAGCGCTCATCGTCAATTTGCCATTTTGTCGTTTTGGGCGATCACCTCGATGGTCATTCGTACCCTAGCTCAAATTCACATCTCTGACGTTCCGGTAACTCTCTTCGTAGATCAGTCGTGCCCCAGGTCAAACTGTCAGCATCTCTATCATTGCGATGCCCATCCTCGTGGGGCAATGGTGCCCTAAGTCTGAAGAAAACATTGCCATCGCCCCAGATAAGTCTTCAAAAAGCTAGAACCTTTTGAATTTCACTACTTTAAAGTTGCACACTCGCTTGCCTCTATATGGGCATTGCCGATGTTATTCAACATTTTTAATACAAAGGTTGTACTGTGACCAGCCTAATATGTTTCGTAAGTTAGAATTTGTCACCGCAACGTTACTTTATTGCCATCTTTGCAGATACTAAATTGAATAGTTGCCGCAGAATATTTTCTCCTTCAGTCTTGCGCGTTCAATACACATTATTATTTGTACTGCGTGTTTGCCTACACTCCGAAGAAAAGGTTAATAGGTGTAGGTATCTATGGTAAGTACACATATTTCAACGATATCCCTACGTCGAGGTGGTACCTTTCTGGGTTAGGAAACGCCAATAATTTCATAGGTGAGAATTCATAATTCAGTGGCACCCGGAAAATTATTATTACTTAATTTTTGCGTCCCTACCAAATTTATTTAGACAGAGATAACTACGATTACAGAACAGAATCAAGCTTGGGTCCCACTGTAACTATAAATAGCTAGATGAAGTTTTGCTTTATTATTTGTCGCACTCGAAGAGAGAAAAATATTATATTGGCGTCCAGAATGTAACACGACAATGCAATTGGTCATATAACAGGTTAGAAGTATTATTTATTTATTTAACGTATGGCTTGTTTTGACCGGGAGTCCCGGGTCTGCGACCCGAGATGTTCGGCCGTCAACTGTATGATATACAGGGTGATTCGGGAGGAAGTGGCAAT
>CALNHX010004947.1:72451-116916 GCA_940337035.1 Agriotes lineatus | reverse complement strand
TGGTGAAACGTAAATCAGATGGCAGTTTAGGACATGCAGTCTATAGAAAGAAAACACACACGGACAGATATCTGAATGCTGACTCACACCATCATCCAATGCAAAAAGCAACAGTTCTCCAGACTCTGGCGACAAGAGCCGTTCGTATCTCAGACGAGGAAAATCTAGAGAGAGAAAAGCTACATCTGTTTGACTCTTTACAAAGGAACGGATACACAACTACCGCCATACGAAAAGCACTAGACAAGACTATGACAAAAAAGGCTAAAGAAGAATCTCCACCTCTGGAAGGCTTAGCATTTCTACCTTACGTTAAAGGCTCAACTGATAAGATAGGACGTGTCCTGCAACGATGCAACGTCAAAACTGTGTTCACGAGCAAGGAAACTTTGGGTAACGGCTTCAGATCGGTAAAAGACAAGATTCCAAGTTTAAAAACCGCTGGCGTATATCGCATTCCTTGTTCTTGCGGCTCGAGTTACATTGGACAGACTGGTCGTTCCGTTGATCTAAGACTCCAAGAACATAAAGGCGATTGCAAACACAAACGCATCACAAAATCAGCCGTAGCTGAGCATACGTTTACAAATGGGCACACTTTAGAATTTGAGCATGCCAGAGTACTTGCCAGAATACCTCATTACTTCCCGCGAGTGATACGTGAAGCCATAGAAATAGAAAAACATCCAAATAATATCAACAGGGAAGATGGCTTTAAGCTTAGTAAAACGTGGACCCCTGTGATACACGATCTAAAGCGTTACAACCACTCTGCGTCATACGGCCACGCCCCACGGATTACGTTGCACTCGGACGACCAACCAGCGCCAGCGTTACGCCACTCCGCGCGCCTGGCACAGAGGACTATAAATAGCTCCACACCGACCTTCGGTTCTTAGTGCGACTTTCACTCTGATGATGCAAGCTGCAAGGTCTTGCGAAACGTTAGTGAATATGGATGCACAAACAGCAAAACGGCCAAATCTGCCTAAGTATCCTCGTTCTCAAGATACTCAAACAACACGAGCCACCAAAGAGCATGGCCATCGCGCGGGTTTTTGCTCGACTTCACAAGGTGCAAGGCACATTAAGCCAGAAAATGCTGGGTGTTCATATACAAATACTACGCGGTCTAAGCCGAAATTCTATGCTAAGGAGAATAATTCGAGTAACCGCGAAAGCCTCAAACAATACATATCGCCACTTGCCACCTGCGTTGCCTCTCTTCTGTTTTTTTATTTGGTGGAAACAAATTCACATGCTGAAGCAAACCAGACAGTGCTACTGTTTCAGTTTTTCATAAATTTTTTAAATTGCGATTTATAGGTCGATCATCGACGAGATTTTCAAAATTTTCTTCATTTATGTTATTTTCCTCGTTCACGGTCTTTCTTGATCTGTTGCAACGTTTATTGCTGCTGTTGATAGGTTGTGGGGCCACAATGCTTTTCTGTGGTAAATTGTGAGAAGGCATAGCATCTTGCTTTAGGCGACGAAATCCAGTGGGAAAATCTACAAACACCAGAAGTTTATGCACTACACAGTTTGGTGGGGTAGATGCCACACACCTGACAATATAAAATTATCATTCATAAAATGTAGGAAACACACTCTCATGTGAATTATAGAAGTTTTCTCATCAACAAAATCTTTTCCCAAGATTCTTTTGTTGACCTTTTCTTTTAAGCCATATTATTGGTTAGATAAACGTAACCTGATGTTTCATTTGGGAAACGATAAAAGCTCAAATTTCTTTCTCTCCCTTTTTTGTGTGACATCCATATACACAACAGTTAATATTATTTATGCACCTTTTTCCACTCATAATTTAAAAACCAACGACAATTATGGTAATACGAGGCAATAAGCAATACAAGTACATCAACCTAATGCAAAAGTATACCTTCAATGGTGATTTCAAAAATCACCGCGTGGTGGCGTTCGGTTAATGTCAATCGCCTCTTTGTATTAGTCACTTATTGCCTTATTGACCTACTCAAGTGCAAAGGAACTACTCTGTAAAATTAACAAGATATAGAAGAAAGGAAGCCTGAAGCGTGGATGACCGTAACGATTATAATTTGAAGTAATTGATTAATCGATGATTAGATTTGCATTTGAATGCCGTACAAACACCGCAATGTATAACATTATTATTCCGTTTTGTATGCGAGTGTACGAAAATAGGTATATTGTATGTTGAGAGCTGAAAGTGCATTCTTGCAACTTGCGCATGTATATTGCTGGTTGAGGTGAAACCGAAACCAGCAATCATGCAAAAGCGACAAGCGCATTTTTAGCTCGAAACTTAGCCTACATACTATTTTTTCGACGACTCAACATATTATTAAGAGAAAATATCATATTTCATTTTATTGAAAAAATTAATTGACAATCAAGTTAAAATTACTCGCGTAGTCTGTGATCATATATTTATACTACTATATTGCTAGCGGCTATGAGTGGGGAGGTCACAGAGTAAGTGAGACAGACAACCAACTCTTCGATGTATTTGGTGAGCTGTGCGCAAGCGCGTCGTCCGCAAGAGACGCGTAATACTCAGAGTGAGGCTACTCGTATGTCGGCGCCGTAATGTTTTCGCCCGTTCCCAGTCCCTACTAGCAATATATGTATAATACATATATGCTATGACATGTGACGCGACTATTTAAACAAATGATGGGCGTTGTCAAGGAAACGTTTGGACGTGGCTACCTATTTTGTTCACGCGGAAAACCAAAACGCTCGGCAAGCGGCAAAGTGATGAAAACGCACGCTCAGCGGCAAATGTCAACTTTCGGTTGTCAAATGACAAAGAGAAATGTCTACTTTCGATGTCAGTCGTCGAAAAAATATTGTACGAAACTAGTATGAAAGTCGCTTTTCCATATTCGTTTCGAAATTCTGGACTCGGCCTGACAGGCTCTTCTGGAAACATCTCACTCGTACGGAAAAGCTCCACTTTCTATACTTGTAACGTAGATTACTATTGTTGTTAATCACGAGTGCAAGTAACTTTTCAATTCCAATATAGAATTAGGAGCAACCTGAACTATGGTTTATTTGTGTGAGAGAAAACAAAAGATGTTCTGTTACTACATTTCTAATCGAGATGAAAATTGAGCTTCTGAATTAGGTATATCTGCAAGCTTACGTGGAAAGAACGTTGCCAGATAAAAGTTTGCAAGCAAAACTGGAAGCAAATTTGAAATTGTATGGGTCCTTTAATAAACCGAAAGAAGACAAACAGAAGATAAATAAAGAAACGAAAATAGGAGGTACCTATACAATCATTTTAACCCGACTGCATTTGTACGGGAAATTGGACTCGAATGAAATACTCCTACATCCAGAAAAGATCATTTTGAAACAAAATGATGTTAAGCTTTAGCATCATCATATCAGAAATACTATATTGTATGCAATAGATCCGGAAAGACAACCAAATTATGACGAGGTTTGTGCAAGAAAGTCGAGAAAACGAAGGGTTTTTTAAATAATTCTATTTAGCGATGAGGCTAAATTTACAAATATGTAGTGGATTATTTAAAAAAAACATATATTTTGGGCCTATGAAAATCCACAGGTCACCGTTGAAAGACGAGATCAACATGTTTTTTTTTAATGTTTGGTGTGACATTATCGACACAAATATACTTGGTCCTTATTTTTATAAAAAAAATTAAATTCCGAACCATACTTGTTATTTTTAAGAAATGAATTGAAAGGGATGTTTGACTAAGTTCCATTAAACGCAATGCAGAATTTTAATTACACTAGACAACATGTGTTCATTTTTTTTTCTTTAGAAACGATGTACCATTTTCGTTTCTTTTATAGTTCCAATAATAGTAATAAAAACAAATTTATTCTGGCACGTCAGGTTTTGAAAAATAAAATTATTGGAAAGTAAATGAAATAATATTAATTAGGTACCTATGTACATTACATGGAGCTGTATGCTATCGTCCCGTTTAAAATGTTTATCTTTTTACCGTACATTATAAAATTAAAAAAAACGTTCAGCTATCACAAACTGATGTATATTGAATTGAAAAAGCCGATGTAGCTCTTTATATACCCACATAGCCAGAAATCGACCAATTCTTAATTTGATTGGTTCCAGAGCAAAAATGAGCGTGGTTTAAGTGCTCTGACGTAGGAAACATGCAAGGACATGTTCAGACATGTCCAGTCAATGTTCGGCAGAACAAAATTTGTTGTACTATCTTTATTATATAAAAGTAACTTTAAAATTGTGTAAAATTTAAAACGTTTTTTGAAAAAAACTATTTAAGAACATTTCTCAAAATTCTGACGTGATGGAGCAAATTTGAAATCAGATTCAGAATAAGTATGACAAAAGACATAAACTACACGTATTGATGTATAAGAAAACCAAACTGTGTTGACCAGTGTTATTGTTAGCATGATGGGCCACCTACCCACAACGCGCTAATTGTGTAAAATTATTTATTAGTATGTACTTAAAAAAAACACTTTATGATTCCAACAATAGACGATATCTCATCCCAGTTCACAAATTTAAAATTTACAGTGTTAGACATAAAGGATGGCTATTATCAAGTTGTGAAACGGGCCAATTCGTGACACCTATATATATGCATTTCATATATTTTTATTATATCCTGCTAGCAATAAAGCTTAACCGTATCCCTTGTATGTCTCAGTACGTATTACGTGGTTACGTATTATAAGTGCTTCGTACGTGCGTGAGTGGAATTTGTGAATATGCAAGACAGCCAATACCATGAAGCGGAGTTAAAAATAGAACGGAGCCGCGGATCACAACGTGAACTTTTTATGAAGAACTGCAACTGCGTAGTGTTTGACCGCGGTTTCATTCGCACTTAAGCCTGCGTCGAGTGCGTGAGTAGCGTCCTAGAATCCCAGGGACGCCACGCCTGATTTAAAAGCATATTATCAAGTGCCTGTGTAGATTTGCGTTAGCGAGCAGCCGACGCCCGTTGCATCTTAAGCCGAGGTGCAATTTACCAGAGCGAATCACCACCTTGGAAGCCACTCTGCGGTGTTTTATTCAACACAGCCCGAAGCCTCAATTTTGGTCTCCGAGAAACACACAGCGCTGGCCTCAGCTCTTTGGTGGAAATATTAAAGCCAGGTTAGTTTCTATTTAAAATCGCGATACGAAGTGAGAAGCGATTGCAACATCTTTGGCAATTGCTTAATGAATGATTGCGTATCGAAGATAACGGGGGTTTACTTGCAAGCCGACGCGAAGTTATTGCGTCATCCGCTCACTCAGAGCGTCGCTCGGCAGCGTTTCCAGCCACAAGCGTATTTCACGAATAGACAGCTTCGCCCAGTGCATTTGTGAGCGAAATTCAAATACATTTTGCGCTATCGGTGTTGGACTTTGAGTTGACAGTTAAACATTAGCGCACTATCTAACCTGCTTTCATGCATGTAGCTTGCAATTTTTTTTATGTAAGTATTATATAGCCTTACATTTATTTTTAGGCAATAACGCGAGTAGAAACAGCTGTCGCTCGTAGATATTAAAGTATTATTATCAGCTTCACTGTACGTTTGGAAGTCGTTTATTCCTGTTGTTTTACGTACATGTATTGCTTTGTATTTGTGTTTTTCTTATAGATTATATATCTTTTTATGTAAACTGTTAGGTTTTATTGCAGTCAGTGTTTGCATGCATCATTTCAGCATTCCTCCAGGTAACCACGAGCAACTCCAAAATAATATTAGCTTGCCCTTAGCCTCACTGCCGATGTTAATAGAGTCTTATATCTCTCCGACTGTTTGAGCTAGCGAATCCAGTGGAATATAAATTAAGAGTATTAATAGTAATAAGTAGTGTGTAGGGCTAACTAAAAACCGCATTTCAGTTGCCATTGATGATGCCAGCTCAGACTTGTGTACTTTTAGTACTCATTTTGGGAGGTTTCAATTTGAGATTATCATTTGGTATTTCATCCGCTTCCTGAAGCTTTTCAGAAGAAGAACTATGAAATATTTGGAGACATTGATGGTGTTGAAATTTATTTTGGCGATTTAATAATTTCAGGGGCCGATGAAGCTGAACATGATAAAACCTTAACATTGTATTAGAAAGGGCTTTAAAATACAATATCAAATTTAATTCAAATAGGGTACAGTTTACGCAGAAAAGTTTTAAATATTTTAGAGCAAACTTTCTCAAAACAAGGTGCCCAACCTAATCCAGAATATGCCAAAGCAATAGTTGAGATGGATAAGTCAGAAAACAAAAAAGAGTTGGGACGTATCTTACGCGTGTCTAAATATTTAACAAAAAGATCCATAGGTACCTTGAAATGGGGTTGTAAATCACAGGAGAGATATTAAAAACACCAAACCTTCCCCATGTATCATTTATTTGCTAGTTTACCTTTGCGGATAGCTTCAGAGGCTTGAGGGCTGTTGTTTTTAGTTGTCAGTTTGATATAATTAGGGAAGACCTTCTCTCTTCGGCAAGAGCTGTTAAACCAGATGTTAAGAGAGGCTCTCTTCAGTTTAAGGCTCAATTTACAGAACTGATGGATGAGGTTTGCTCGGTGGGCAAATTCTTCAACAAAAGGATCCATAGGTACCTCGAAATGGGATTGTATATCACAGGAGAGATATTAAAAACACCAAACCTTCCCCATGTATCATCTATTTGCTAGTTTACCTTTGCGGATAGCTTCAGAGGCTTGAGGGCTGTTGTTTTTAGTTGTCAGTTTGATATAATTAGGGAAGACCTTCTCTCTTCGGCAAGAGCTGTTAAACCAGATGTTAAGAGAGGCTCTCTTCAGTTTAAGGCTCAATTTACAGAACTGATAGATGAGGTTTTCTCGGTAGGAAAATTCTTCAACAAAAGGATCCATAGGTACCTCGAAATGGGATTGTATATCACAGGAGAGATATTAAAAACACCACACCTTCCCCATGTATCATTTATTTGCTAGTTTACCTTTGTGGATAGCTTCAGAGGCTTGAGGGCTGTTATTTTTAGTTGTCAGTTTTATATAATTAGGGAAGACCTTCTCGTTTCGGCAGGAGCTGTTAAACCAGATGTTAAGAGAGGCTCTCTTCAGTTTAAGGCTCAATTTACAGAACTGATGGATGAGGTTTTCTCGGTGGGCAAATTCTTCAACAAAAGGATCCATAGGTACCTCGAAATGGGATTGTATATCACAGGAGAGATATTAAAAACACCACACCTTCCCCATGTATCATTTATTTGCTAGTTTACCTTTGAGGATAGCTTCAGAGGCTTGAGGGCTGTTATTTTTAGTTGTCAGTTTGATATAATTAGGGAAGACCTTCTCGTTTCGGCAGGAGCTGTTAAACCAGATGTTAAGAGAGGCTCTCTTCAGTTTAAGGCTCAATTTACAGAACTGATGGATGAGGTTTTCTCGGTGGGCAAATTCTTCAACAAAAGGATCCATAGGTACCTCGAAATGGGATTGTATATCACAGGAGAGATATTAAAAACACCACACCTTCCCCATGTATCATTTATTTGCTAGTTTACCTTTGTGGATAGCTTCAGAGGCTTGAGGGCTGTTATTTTTAGTTGTCAGTTTTATATAATTAGGGAAGACCTTCTCGTTTCGGCAGGAGCTGTTAAACCAGATGTTAAGAGAGGCTCTCTTCAGTTTAAGGCTCAATTTACAGAACTGATGGATGAGGTTTTCTCGGTGGGCAAATTCTTCAACAAAAGGATCCATAGGTACCTCGAAATGGGATTGTATATCACAGGAGAGATATTAAAAACACCAAACCTTCCCCATGATACATGGGGAAGGTTTGGTGTTTTTAATATCTCTCCTGGTCTAAATATTTAGGTAAGTTTTTACCTAATATGGCACAAATTACAGCACCATTGAGATATTTAACCAAAAATGATGTTGAATGGAACTGAGGAACAGAACAAGATCAATACTTATAGTGCGTTTAGAAACTGCCTATTGAATGCTCCTGTTTTATCTCATTTTAACAACAGCAAAAGTATAGAGATTCAAACAGATGCATCTCAGCATGGTGTAGGTGCTTGTCTCCTACAATATGGTCACCCAGTAGCTTTCACATCCCGTAGTTTGTCAAAAAGTAAGCGAAGGTATGCTCAAATAGAGAAAGAATTATTAAGTATTGTTCATGCGGTGGAAAAGTTTTACATATTTATTTATGATAACTCAAATATTGCGGTTGACACCGATCACAAACCTTTGGAATCAATCTTTAAAGGAAATTTAAATAAAGTGTCCGCTAGACTGCAAAGAATGCTACTAAGATTATTAGGTTATGATGTAAATGTTAGATACATGCCAGGTAAATTTCAATATATAGCAGATACTTTGTATAGAGCTTACTTGCAAGTTAACAATTCTGATGCTAAAAGTGAATTTGATTATGTAATTCATTCTGTAATGAATCAGTTACCAATGTTTGAAGAAATAAAAATTAAATTCCAAGTCGCTACAAATAATGACAGTACAGTCAAGAAAATAATTAACTACTGTATTAGTGGGTGGCCACAAAATAAAAAGAAATTAATAATAATAATACTTTATTAACGGGAAAACCCCATTTTGAAATAAATAACAACAGAATACATTCTATACACCTAATGCATAACAACAAAACTACTTATCAAAAGAAAAGATACATAAATAATTAAATGTTGGATTAGCTAACTACAGGCTAACATATTACTATAATAAAGTGAGATTAATTCACAAATATCAGTACCGCAAGTATAATAGATTGAAAAAGCAACACATATTACATAATCATAAAACAAAAGACAATTGTTTATAACTTAAATTAAATTATTAATAATGGTTTTAAAGGATGTGAGTGAAAGATCAATAATATCAACATTGTTAGTAATACACAATTTATGCGCTAATCTCATAAATCTTGACGAAGAATTGTTGTAACTATAGTTCCGACTGTGGAACGGGACAAGGAATAACGAACAATTGCGAGTAAATCTGTTAGGAACTTTAAGCAAAATTACATCCAATAAACATGGACAAGTGATATCCTCCGACAGCAACTTAAACAATGTTATTAAATCAGATTTTTGTCTGCGTATTTCAAGAATAGACAAATTAAGCGGTGAAAGGGTATCACAATGGTTATAAGTACCCACAACAAATCCTAGCTTATAAGTACAATAAGCCAAAAACCTATTTTGAACTCTTTCAAGTTTATCTATATGAGTTCGGTACTGGGGGGCCCATATTTGTGACGCATAATCTAAGGTAGACCGAACTAAGGAAATAAATAGAATTTTAAAGGTATTTACCGAAAATGTCCTTGTATTTCTAGTAATAAATCCTATAAAATGTAACCCTTTATTAACGATCCAGTGAATATGTTGGACAAATGTTAATTGCTTATCGAAAATAACTCCAAGGTCACGGATTTCGTTAACCCTGGTTAAATTAGCATCGATACGATAATCAACAATCAATGTTTTTTTTATCTAGTAAATGAAATACAGTAGCATTTTTCAACATTTAGTGCCATACCATTCCTTATTGACCAAGTATTTAAAGCAAATAAATCCATTTGCAATTTGCGACAGTCCTTAACTGATTGGATATTCATATACATTTTTAAGTCGTCGGCGAAGGGAAGATAATTGCTATGCTGAATAACTTGGCAGATATCATTAATAAAAACGTTAAAGAGTAAAGACTCAAGGTGGGACCCTTGTGGTACACCTGATGTGACATTAATTGAATTGGATATAAAGTTCCTTAATTTGACAAATTGAAGTCTGTCAGTGAGATAACTGCGGATCCACATAATGAGGTAATTTGGGAAACCTATGGTTTTAGGTTTAGATATCAATATTTCATGGGGAACTTTGTCAAATGCCGTATAGATTGAATCTACTTGACTACCATTCTCCAAGGTATTGAAAATATCGTGTTGATAAACCAGTAGATTTGTTACTGTTGATTTCCCTTTAGAAAAACCATGTTGCTCCTCAATAATGAAATGTTTACAGTGCCATGTAAGAATAGGGATCAATAATGATTCAAATAATTTAGGAATAACAGAGAACATACTAATGGGGCGATAATTTCTAACGTCCTCTTTTTGCCACTTTTAAAAATAGGCGTGACATAGCTAGTTTTCCATACATCAGGAAATTATTGACAATGTAAAGACAGCTTAAATAAAGCACATAGTGGTCTAGTTAAGGAAAATACACAGCTTTGTAGGAAATAAGCCGGGATGGCATCTGGACCTGAGTTTAATTGATCTTTTAGCCTGACAATAGCGTTGAACGCCTGTTCGAGATTAAATTCTATGAAAGGTATATCAATTTTAGCATTGTTGTAATTTACATATTCAACGGGGTCATAGGAAACTGTGCTGTAAACGCTTGCGAAGTGTTCAGCAAAGAGATTAGAAATATTATCTCCAGTGTCAGCAGACCTGTAATTAAGGTACATATTACTTGGAATACCATAATTTTTATTGATTTAATATACGCCCAAAAGTGGTTAGAGTCGGTTTTGATCAAGTTGTCCATGTTAGTAATGTAACTGTTGTAACAATCATTTGTCAAAGCTTTCCAACGGGGTCTCAAATTGGCAAAAATGACGTAGTTCTGGTTAGTTCGAGTTCGTTTATAATTTGCATGGGCTCTTTTCTTTTCGGTTATCAAACGCCTTAGTTCTGAAGAGAACCTTTTGGGAAAGTTCGTTGTGTTTAACTTTTTGATTGGAGTGAAATTACTGATACCAGTTCGTACAGTATGATAAAAATTTTCAGTAGCAGTGTTGAGATCAATATTATATAACAAATGATCCCAATCAATTGCAGCAAAATAATTATTTAAAGCATTATAATAAGAATTTTTAAAGTCTAAATAATATTCAGTGAAATTTAGCTTATTAATTTTGGTTAATAATTGTAACTCACCAACTATTGCAACGTGGTAAAAATTATTAGGTAAGACAAGATCAGATGCAGCTTCTACATACAGTTCATTCGAGTTCTGTGAAAATACTAGATCTAAGAATCTATTATGATTATTGGGTGTATTGTTAACTTGGCCGAGATTCAAATAAGAGAACGATTCAGCAACTAATGTAGCAGGGTAGTTATGGGGGCAGTTGACCATCAACTCATATTCAGATGAGGAGACCCAGGTTGCTAGTGGAAGGTTATAATCACCAAACAGAAGGATTTTCCAATCTGGATGATCTTCAACAATTTGTTGTACTGAAGCACAATGGTTGATGTAGGTTTCGAGGTTTGATGCAGGTGGAATATAAACACCTCCAAGAATAATGTTTTCGCCATTGACTTTGATAGACACAAACAATTGTTCTACACTAACACTAACATTATAAAGGTGCCTTGCATTATAAGACTTCTTGACACCAATAAGAACTCCACCTCCACGCTTATTATTGCTAGTATTAACATTCCTACCAAGCCTAAAAATATTATAATTTTTAGGTACGAGTTCGCCATCGATAATTGAGCTGGAGAGCCAAATTTCCGTAAAAATAACGACGTCGTAGAACAAATGAATTAAAATTATTACAAGTTTGTCAGATTTGTGCTTCACATTGAAATACATTTTTAGACCATTAAACGAGCATTTTACAAATTAAGAAGTGTTGCTTTTTATTGCCAAAGTGCTAGAGTGCCTGTACAAGTGTTTGCAGCAGTTTCCACAGCACCAAAAATTAAAATTTCTCCGATTCCATCTACGAGGACATCGGGAGCGAGCACTTCAAATTTCCGAAGAAGAATTACGAGCAAATAAGTAATCGGGAACCAGAGGACAGCAGCCCAGGGCATAGTACGAGTCTACAAGAACGTCCCAACCACCTTCTGCAGCCAGACAAACATCTCCAGCTGAGAAAATTCAACGGCGTCATGTCCGAGCAGCTTCGGTCCTAGTCGTCCAGATTTTTACAAGGTAGGCGTGCCTGCGATTTAAGTGTTAGAGTGTGGGAAAAGCAGCTAAATACGAGATCAAACCTTGCCGCAGAGGTTTAGCTCGTTTCAAAGGCTCCAGCTACGCCGTAATAATTGAAAAATTGCGTGACGTGGGTAAATTGTGTAAAATTCGGCGGAGCTCCCTAGCGACAAGAAACAATTGAGTAAACGGCGTCTATCCTACGTCACGAAAAAAACAAGGGGAGGTTTTTTCCTAAGTCATCACTGAAACAAAGCAGCGTTAATTGTTGCCAAGCGCGAATATTTTAATAATTACCTGATGTTTTCTCATAATTTCATTTTTAAAACGTTCAAAGAATCGCCATTGCATTGGGCGAACATTTTGTGATTTGATATATTGTGAATATTTGAACTAACGTCGTGTATTTTGAACTACTGGGTTTAGAATTACTGGATATAGTAAAATTCAGATAAAATTATAGTCAACTTCGGAACCTAACCTGAGAAAGAGCTTGTTTTCTCATTGAGCTAGCGTAATAAATAATTGCAATTGAATAAAATAGAGAAAGGGGCATACAACCATTTATTTGAGTATTTGAGTGTTACATTTCAATTTTAACCAGCCCAAATTGGCTCACAGGTAAACTTTGAGTAGAACACATAAAATTAATTTATAAAATTCAAACTAAGAAATGTGAGTGGTAAATTTACAATAATTTATTTAATTATTTATTTAGCATTTAAATGGGGTAACAACAGTCAAAAAGACCAATTACAGTTACCCTACAGAATATAGTTAAGCTAAAAATAAACACCGCAAAGTAAGAACTAACTTAAAGAATAAAGGGAGGTTAAGCGAAGTAGCGAAATTAAATCAAACTAAGACAAAGACTTTTAAATTTTAGAAATGAATTTTGAAAGACATCTATATTTGGATTTTTATTACTATAGAGATTGTAATATTTTGCAAAACGCATGAGTGGAGAGTTATCCGCAGAGTTGGTGTTACAAAATGTTAAACTAAACAGATCATTGCTTCTTGTTGAGTGAACGGGAATACGTATACTAAGTAGATTCAGGAGTTCCGCATAGTCAATATTATTATTGACCAGTTTGTGTAGTGTGAATAGATGCAGTAGTTCACGGCGCTGGCTGAGAGGAGTAAGCAAACATATGCTACCCGGAAATTTCCAAGCAACAAGTCTCAGAAATTTATTTTGTACGCTTTCTATTCTGTTGATATACGTTAGGTATTGTGGAACCCATATGTTGCTAGCAAACTCAAGATGACTGCGGACAAATGCAAAGTATAGGGCTTTTAAGGTTGAAATTTTATGAAAATCTCTACAATTTCTATTAATAAATCCAAGCATCTTATAGGCTTTGCGAACTATTGAATCTATGTGCTGGTCAAAAATTAACTTGCTGTCGAAGATGACCCCAAGATCTTTGATGGTCACAGCGGTCGACACTATTTCGCGTGAAATGGAGAAAGAAGCAGGCACCTTGTATCTGTTTCTAGTAAAAGAGACGTGGAAACATTTTTTGATAGTTATTTTTAATTTATTAACTGCACAATATTCGCAAAGTCGATCAATATCTGCTTGTATCAATTTGACCTCAAGAGCACTCTTGACTGATCGAAAAATTTTGTGATCGTCTGCGTAAATTAGGAATTTGGAGTGGTGGAAGCAATTGCACATGTCATTTATAAAAATATTAAACAGCAGTGGTCCCAGATGAGAACCCTGTGGCACACCGGAAGTAATGGCGCTGTAATTTGATGAATACCCGTTCACTACAACAGTCTGCAATCTATTGGTTAAATAGGACTCAAGCCACCGCAGTAAGTTGCCATGCACACCGGCTCCAGTAAGTTTGGACATAAGAATAACGTGGTCAATGGTATCAATAGCCTTGCTGAAGTCGGTGTACACAGTTTCCACCTGAAGGCCATTGTCCATACTACCCAGTACGTATTCCGCGAATATAATCAAATTTGTGTTCACCGAACGACCTTCAAAAAAACCATGCTGCTCAGGTACAATCCATGTTTTGACATGAGAGAATAGTATTTCATAAATTAATTTTTCAGAAATTTTGCTGATTATGCTAAGTTTGGATATTGGGCGATAACTTTCAACAAGACTTTTGTTATCTTTTTTAAAAACGGGAACAACATAGGCTCTTTTCCAGTCGTCCGGAAAACACCCTGTAGATAGGGACTTATTATATAATATTGATAAGGGTTCAGCAAGAGTTACTGCACAGGATTTCAAAAAAATTACAGGAATGTCATCAGGACCAGCACCTTTAGCTACGTCAATATTAGTTAAATGTTTTATGACCGAGGATTTGTCGATAGCACAGTCGTGTAGTGTAGCATTGGTAGAAGGCTCTAAAGTTTGGCATGCTGTTGAACTAGGTAATGAGTACACAGATCTGAAGTATTCAGTAATTAGTTCACATACTGCCTGCCCATTGACGGCTACTTTGTCTTTATATTTTAATAAAGATGGTAAACTGCGGTTGCTAGTCTTATTAGAAATGTAACTCCAGAACTTTTTAGGATGGGTAACAATACAGGTTTCTGATTTAGAAGTATATTGGTTGTGAGCTTCCTTAATTAAGACTTTAGTATACTTTCTGTAGCTTTTGTACATATTTAAATCGACAAGTGCTTTCGACTTCTTATACTTCATGCGGCTAGAATGTTTTAATTGAATCGCCCTGATGACATTGCCGTTAAACCATGGGGGATAGACACGATGTTCAGAAGGAATCCTTTTTTCGTGGACATGTTTTGCGACCGTAGACCGCAAAATGCAGTATGAGATGGTAAATGGGTTTCGGTAATAAAACTCGAACGACTTAACAAATACAATATTTATTGTAAGACCGACGTTAACATTTAAGAGTCGTACAAGGAACTACTTAGGATCTAGCATAGAGCGGTTACACACAGATAGCCAACCTAAACATACATCCGTAACTTTAATAGATGGCGACACATGACATAGCTAGACACTAGTTTAGTGAAGTTTATTTACTCTAACACTTCCCCGTAAACTTTAACTAAAATTATAACCGCAAACGAGCAAAATTCATTGATCAAATGCAAAGTCCAATTTTGGAACACATATTTTTAAACTTGATTGGACTTAAAGGTTTTGTAAACATATCTCCTAACTGATCTTCAGAACGCACAAATTCAACATTGATATCACTCTTTTGATAAAGTTCCCGAACAAAGTAATAACGAACTTCAATGTGTTTAGATCTTTTGTGGAATTCGTGGTTCTTTACAAGTTTGATTGCACTTGCATTATCGACGAATAGAACAGGTATACCTTTGAGTCTACTAATTTCAGACAACAATCTCTTAAGCCATACTAGTTCTTTTGCACCTTCGCTTGCAGCAACGAATTCGGCCTCAGTGGTCGAAAGAGAAACCGATTTCTGCAACTGCGAAGTCCATGATACAGCTGTACCATTGATTAGCGAGACGAAACCATTTGTTGATCGCCGTGTTTTAGCATCTCCTGCAAAATCTGCGTCAGAATACGCATGTAGTCCATCACCTGTCGAAGTGTAGAGGAGACCCAAATCAGAGGTACCGCGCAGGTACCTGAAGATGCGTTTAACGGAGACCCAATCGGATGCAGTCGGTTCGGCCATGGATCGAGCAACTTTTGAGACAGAATATGCCAAGTCTGGACGAGAAGCGCAGGCCAAATACAATAAAGAGCCCACTGCTGAACGATACGGGATGGAGCTGTCAAGAGCGCCATCAGACGATTTGTCCACTTGTTGAGTGTCAGCAGGTGTCTTTAACGAATTGCAATCAGCCATGCCGAAACGTTGCAGAATCTTACCAACGTATGCTCGCTGTGACACAAAGAATCCAGATTCACGTTGCTCGATTTGCATTCCCAGGAACGAGTCGAGAGAACCTATCGTGATTTTAAACTCTGAAGTCAGCAATTCTAAGAACGAGTCGATTGTGCCTTGCGTCGACCCTGCGATAAGACCATCATCGACATAGATTGCGACAAGCAATTTCTCTGCTCCGTTTTGTCGAATGTAGATACAGGGATCTCCCGTTGACCGTGTGAATCCATTTTTCTCCATGAACGAATGAAACTTGTTGTTCCAGCAACGGGGTGACTGCTTGAGGCCATACAACGATTTCTTCAGACGACAGACACGACCGGACCCATCGTCGAACCCTTGTGGTTGAGTCATGTAGATCTCGGCATCGATGTCACCGTATAAGAACGCAGTTCTCACATCGAATTGGCCAAGGACGAGTTTTTCTTCAGCTGCAGTCGCGATGAGGGCTCGAATCGCGTCATAACGAGCAACCGGACTAAAAGTTTCGTCGTAATCAAGTCCCGCGCGTTGAAACATGCCACGAACAACTAACCGAGCACGATATCGATCGATCGAACCGTCGGATTTGTATTTCACACGAAGTACCCAACGATTATCGATAGCGCGCTTACCCGGTGGCAACGATACCAGGTCCCACGTGTCATTTTCGTCGAAAGCGTTTATTTCTTCTTTCATCGCGTTCAACCACTTTTCCGAACAGCGACTCTTCATGGCGTCACTGAAGTTGGTTGGTTCTAGTTCTTCGAGAACAGCTTCTGTCAAACATGCCAGAGCACTGTTCGCCTGGGAACGATGAGCTTGATAACCCACTTCGTAGTCATTAAATCTTCCAGGTGGACGAACTGCGCGACCGGGACGGCGAACATGGACCTGGATTTCATCTTCTCCGGATAAATCGTCGTCGGTGTCATAAGAGTCCAAAGCGCTGGTCTCCTGGGGGCCATCAGATTCCTCCTCAGCCTCGATATCTTCAGCGCTGTTGTGAGCTTCCCCGCCTTCATTATCCTCTCCACCCTGGTTTTGGAATTCAAGGTAGACCGTGTCTTGTGTCGTGCATAGTTTCTCTGGACGGAAGTCAACATCGCGCGACTTCATAATTCGTTGCTTGGACGGAACCCATACCTTGTATCCGTCTTTGTCGTTCACATAACCTACGAAGTGACCTAGGACTGCCTTGTCATCGAACTTGGAACGAAACTGTTTTGGAATGTTTACGTAACACTCTGATCCAAAAATCCGCAGGTAATCAAAACTGTCAAATGTTTTGCCAGTCCACAATTCGAACGGCGCTTTGCCCGGAACACTTGACTTGCCTGTGCGGTTGATCAGAAATACTGCCGTATCACACGCATGAGCCCAAAATGATTTTGACAGCTCACTGACCGAAAGCATCGAACGAGCCAATTCAGCAACGTGTCGGTTTGATTGTTCCGCGACGCCGTTTTGTTCAGGCGTATATGGACACGTTGATCGAAACTCGATGCCGCGCTTTTGTAGCAATGTCATCACGGCAGCACAGGTGAATTCAGTACCGCAGTCCGAACGAAAAGTTTTCACTTTATGTCCTGCGGTATCGCACTCATTCAAAAACGTTTCCAAGTGTGTAGCCACTTCCGATTTTTCTTTCATGAAAAATATGCGAACGTAACGAGAAAAGTCATCTTTAAATGCCACGTAGAACCGAAAACCGTTGAACGAATTGACCGACATCGGACCGTTTACGTCGGCATTAATCAGCTCACCGACGCTCTGCGGACGATCTCGACGCGGATGGAACGGTTTGCGATGTGATTTACCGCGGACGCAACCATCACAAAACGACGCGGCGTCCGAACACTTGACCGATATACCCACACGGGATAACACATCGCGCACATGACGTTTATCTTGATGTCCTAATCGTTCGTGCCATCCTTGTAGTACTTCTTGGGTTGAGGCTAGGTTAGCCTCCACGGGTGAGTCCGGAACACAAACGCGCATATTCATAACGTACACGGGACCGAGAAGTCTACCGGTCGCGACGAGTTCACCATCACATCGAATTTTCACACCATCGGAGTCGAACACAATGTCATTTCCATGTTTGACAGCCTGTCGAATGGAGAAAAGTTGATGGCGAGCCTCAGGTACGTACCAGACGTCATTCATAGACCCAGGTGACCACCTATCACCTATGCGCATCTCGACGTCAATCCTGCCAGATCCATAAGCAAGAATATACTCATTGCCAGCTGTTTGGACGCGTTGCGGAATCGGGAACTTTTCGAACGTTGCAAAGTGTTGTTTGTTCGCCGACATATGATGCGTCGTACCGGAGTCCGAAATCCAAGAATCAGCGGTGACGGAGTCTGCGTTGACTGCCAGGCCAGTAGCGAGGAATGTACCTGGTTTGCTGTTCTTTTTCGAATTGGCTTCGGAACTGCTGTTGCTTGAGTTGCCGGTTGCGGCAGCTTTCTGCTCTGCGACCCGGCGTTTCGGACAATTCGCGATGATGTGCCCGAATTTCTTGCAGTATAAACACTTACGTTTTTCTTTCTTCTGGTCTGTCGAGGACGAATCTTGTGACGATTTGTTTTGCTTCTTCTGTGGGTCGAATTTCGATTTTGCGTAGAAGGCGCCAGACATCTGCGATATCCCATGTGACGCAACCGAGTTCTCAATCGAACGCAAATTTTCGATAAGGAGCTTCGTCGTTTGCTCCACTAGCGGAACGCGATACCAAGTCGAACGATAATATTGGTATTCCGGACCGAGCGTTTTGAAAATACGATGGTGAAGCAACGATAACGGAAGTTCGGCATTCGGATTACCCTTTTGTAATTCATCGAGAATGTCATCGAACACATTTGCTAACCGAGACGTGTGCTTTGTAACTGAAGTCGCGTCATCTTTCGTCATCTCAAAGAAATTGTCGAATAACGTGTATAATCTCTGCAGAGATGACTGTTCATACACTGACACCAACGTATCCCAAATGTCCTTTGCGTTAGTTTTCTTGCGAACGTGAACGGCGGCTTCTTCGTCGAGCGTCGTACCGATTATCCGAGCTGCACGCGCATTGTCCCGTTGCCAGCGTCGGTACGCATCCGACGGTTCCGCGTCGGCCTGTGGCTCAGCCGGACAAACTCGCGTGCCATCAACGATCGAATAAAGACACTGTTCTTTTAAGCATAGTTCAATTTGCCATTTCCACGTTTCCCACTGATCATCACTTGCTAACTTTCGAATGCTTGCCGCGGCGCGATGGCTATCGTCCGCGTATTGCACTGAATCGGCCATTTTTCCTTTGTCTTCACAGTTCCCGTATCTGAGTGCCGATTTGACACGTTATTACCGATAATCGAACCCGAATGCAACTTCAACACGTAGCCGAGCCCATAACCTGAGATGGTAAATGGGTTTCGGTAATAAAACTCGAACGACTTAACAAATACAATATTTATTGTAAGACCGACGTTAACATTTAAGAGTCGTACAAGGAACTACTTAGGATCTAGCATAGAGCGGTTACACACAGATAGCCAACCTAAACATACATCCGTAACTTTAATAGATGGCGACACATGACATAGCTAGACACTAGTTTAGTGAAGTTTATTTACTCTAACACAGTAAAACTTGGTGACAGCATCGTTGACGCTCAAAGCTGAAAGTTCTGAGACCCAATTAAAAGATCTGAGCTCCCTATTTATAAGTTCATAGTCCGCAGAATTGTATAGGAGTATATTTCTAGTGTTTTTACTTTTAGATGGTTTATAATTGTCTAAGCATGCAGTTATCTCAACAGGAATATTGTGAGCGTCAACAATACTGATTGGATTATCGCATTTTTGTGCAGAAAGTATTTCTTTATTACACATTATTAGATCGAGTATACGGTTATTACAATTAAGTATACAATTAAACTGAAGCAAATTACAATAAGAGAGAGTGTCTAATAGGAGACTATTAGCTACATTCGAAACGACATGGTTGTGAGGTAGAAGATAAGCCGTATCATATCGCGAGGTCCATGAGATATGAGGTAAGTTGAAGTCACCACAAATTATAAAAATGTCCTCTGGACAATCACTCATACGATTA
The DNA here is from genome assembly GCA_940337035.1 of Agriotes lineatus. Lineage (NCBI taxonomy): Eukaryota > Metazoa > Arthropoda > Insecta > Coleoptera > Elateridae > Agriotes > Agriotes lineatus. Next base: position 96,999 of record CALNHX010004947.1, on the reverse strand, counting down.
TTTAAATTTTCGGTGAAGTTCGCTAAGGCGCTATTAAGATTAGGGGGAATATACGCACAGCACCGATGAATTTTATTCACATACGCACTCGAGGTAGATTGTAGGGTAACCCAGATGTCTTCGGAATTCGAATTCCACTCCGGTTGTTCAAAAAAGACGTAGGAGGAGATAGAGGTGCTGATAGCGATTAGTACCCCGCCTCCATCAAGTTTGTTGGAAGTTAGGGGAGATCTGTCTCTTCTAAAGACGGTAAAAAGATCACCGAAAAGTTCACCGTCATTAATATTTTCGTTTAGCCACGTTTCACAGAGCATAAAAATATCAAATTCTTGTTCGGATGAATTAAGTAACAAGTCTTTTGTTTTAGTTCGTAAGCCGCGACTGTTCTGATAATAAAGTTTTAGCTCCATAGTGAGAGGTGAAAAAGTAACAACAAATATTAAATTACAATAAATAGAACCGTTGCCAGTTACATATTAGCCACTTCGGATTCAGAGGAGACAACTTTGACGCGGGCTCCGTCATCCTTCCTAACATGAATTTTGCAGTTTCTAATCCAGAAGTATTTGTACGATTTTACTCTTGCAGCTTCCTTAACGCGTTTCAAAAGATGTTTGTTAAAGGGTGTCAAATGTTGGTTGATGTAGACCTTAGGTGGTGGCCCATTTAAGTCGGGGATGATTGCATCAGCTGAGATTTATATTTATAACTCTGTAAAGAGACCTCTGACATTAGAGACCGGTCATTACAATATATCTGATAATATTCCTGAGCCTACACCCATTACACCAGCCATGTTTATCCAGGACATACGAAAAAATGGAATACTTGAATGTGACGTGCTTGAAGCAAATGACCTGGACAAGAGGACTAAAAGACGCTATAAACTAAAAGAGGATTTGCGAAGCCGTTTTAGAAATGACTATCTCGGCCAGCTGCAGCAACAGGCTGTAAAGAAGACAATCGACAGAGTTGAACTGGGTCAAGTTGTCTTAATCGGTTCTGACCAAACTAAAAGACTGGATTGGCCTCTCGCAAAAGTTGTTGAGTTAATCCCAGGAAAAGATGCTGTTACGAGGGTCGCACGTTTAAGAACATCTTCTGGTGAAGTTTTGCGACCCCTACAAAGACTCTATCCTCTGCTGCAAGCACAATATACCTTGAATTCTGCTTCTGAAGAAAAAATTATGCTGGAGAGGGTTGCTAAGCAAGATATAAAAACTTGCCAACCAGAAGTAAAAACTAGAAGCGGAAGAGTAATTAATATTCCTAGTAAATTATTATATTAACTAGCAACCCAGTGAGACAAATGTCTCATTTAAAAACACAAAAAAGACCGTTTTTCAAATAGAACGCGTATTAAATAAAAACTGTACCCAGACCTGGAAAGTGTCAAAGTGGTACGCCGCATCGGAACATTCTGGAAGCTGTCAAAGTGGTTGCCTAACCGATCGAGGTTTTAAGGCGCAGAGGGTCGCAGCTCCGTTTGGCTGCTGAAACAGCGTACTGACACTTCCGGTTTTCGAGAAATCACGTGATTTCTCGAAAACCGGAAGTGTCACGTGACTGAAATTCGGTTCCTGACCTGACATGACCATTCCAAACATATAACTTTCATAACTTTTTTCTCTATCTCTTACGGTTTGGCTGCTGAAACAGCGTCCCGGACAGACAAAACAACGTCCCGGACAGACAAGTCTATTAGATAAAGGATGAATTTCTGAAATTGTATTTTTGTATTATTTTTAGCTTAAGTTACCTCTAAGTGGTCTGTTAACTTAGGTGGGAGGATGTTGTAATTGTAAATATCTTGACGTTGTCAGGGTATATCAAAAACAATGAGTTGTTATTAATACAAAATATATTATCTGACAGTGAGTGTTCTCAGTTTTTACCTCCGAAATCTACCCAATTCTGGACACTAAGCTAATCGCGAATTTAAATTCGAAAGAGAAATACATTATACACTACCAAAATCTACAACAATGTTTAAATGCCGGATTAAAATTACGGAAAATTCATCGCGTCTTATTATTCTCACAATCCCCAGGTTAAAAAAGTATGTTGATTTAAATATCGTAAGGAGATATCAAGCTGTTAACGAATTCGAGAAAACGCTTTACAAATTAATTAATAACGTGGTATTCGGAAAAACGACGGAGAATGTAATAAAAGGCTAGAGACACGGCTTATTACACATTCGGAGAATATAGGTAAAAGGTTGGAAGCAGAATCGTTAATTTCTAAACCGACTTTTAAAAACTTGACTATTGTAGTGAAGACTTTGTAACTATACAAATGGGGCGACTTAAAGTGGTCTACAACAAACCCATCTACATAGGTTTCTGTGTTCTGAACTTGTCCAAATTTATTATGTATAACTTTTATTGTTTTAATGTTTTATTTATCTGCAATTTATTATCGAAACGCTAGCTCAGTAGAACAATTAACTGTATTCCCAGAAGTGAATTCCTAATAAATTGTAATTTTTACTTATCTGGTGCGCCACTGTACACCTGAATTAGTTCCAATACGTAGTCGCTAATGTATGCAATACTGTCAAAACCTACAAAATGGCTCGTATCGTGCAGTAAGCGTTGTTGACTTTAAAATCAAAATTGTAAACATTCGAAGAGGCATTTATTCAAATCTTAGCGCTTTGGCGGTTATTACTAGCTTTTGTTTCAGGCATTAATTTATTACATGACGTCATAAGGGACGCCGTCTGAATCTCGCAATTGTTTCAGCTTCGCCTAACCTCAAATTTGGGAAAATGCTTATAATTTGAATTGCGCCTTCGCTGGATGCTAGGATATGCTTGAATCTTGATAAGCAAGGTCTGGTCTCGTATGCACACAAATTTCCCGATCCTAACACTGATACTTTTAGGTTAAAACAGTACCTTAAAATTTGGTGTTTTTCGTAATGTTCGGAGAGGCCCCAGCTGGTATCTTCCTCTGGAACGGTTTCCTCAGGTGTAGGTGCTGTTGGTCGGTCTGCTGCACTCCTGCCTGATGCTTCGCAGTCGAAAACCCTGGCTCTGGACCCTATTTTTGGCCGGAATTCAACATGGGAATCCTGATGTGGACGGCGGCCGACGATCTCCTCGGAGGTGCTCTTGGTGCAAATTTATTTCATGTTGCGGAAAATGCCACAAACGTTTCCACATAAACTTCAACACTTTCTCAACACTGATATACTTTTTAGCTTAAAATATGTTAATTTATTACATAAAAACTTTAATTGAAGTGGAGCACAAAACTACATGTCAAGCTTAATTTAATTATTCATTTATTCTCATAGTTTGTCTGTTATTAAAACAAATTATAATCTATCACTATGGTTACTAAGCTAACGGAAATTAGTTTTGATCAAATTAAGTATATTTTGAAAATAATTTTGATTACAAATTATTAAATTTACAAATTTTTATAACTAAAATATTGTCCATTTTTTAATTTTAAAATGTCTCTTTGCGCCACACACACTTTTTATTATTTGCTCTGCTCTTTTTCACTCGCATTAATTGCACAAAATGTTTTATAGAGTTCATTTCTTCATAAATGCTTTTCGATGTCCTTCTGTCTGCTTTTCACTTGGTTTTTCATGTCTTGCTGTCTGCTTTTCCCTTGCTTTATCATGTCTTGCTGCCTGATTTTCCAATTGCTATTTCCTGACATTCTGCCAGCCTTCTAATTTGCTATTTGCAACGTATTATTATTTTATTCTGGCTTCCTATACCTTTTTTTAGATTGCTCATAATCTACCTGCTTAGCCATATTGAAATCTACGCTTCATTGACCTGCACATAGCAAACCTTTTTGTGATTATTCATTTATTTCGGTTCGGCTATTCATTCTGCACAAACCTAATATTTAATTAATTTGAATTTCAACTTCAACCCTGTGAAAAGCAATCTTTGCCCTTTGCGTTCCTTACTCAATTCATTTATTAATTCTCGCATCTCTTTTCCAATGCATTTACTGATTGAAATTTAAGCTTAGTATTGCAGTTACATAAAACACCCCAACTCTGTGCTTATTGACTTGTTTCTTAAGTTGTACTGCTGGCAGAGTTGAGTCGTGGGCCTAAGACCATTACAATACATACAGCGAGCACTAGAGGCACTAATAAATACAATGGATGTTGGAGTGAAGATACAAGAAGAAAAGATGGATATGTGAAGATACGCTGACGACATCGCACTCATTACAGATAATAAAAAAGACCTAGAACTAGCACTAAATGAAATAGAAGGAATACTGCTAGAAAACTACAAAATGGAAATAAATAAAACCAAGGTAATGGTCTGCGGAAAGAATTACGGAGGAAATATAAATAAATATAAGGATATGAAATGCAATTATAGAAGAAGTAGGCGAGTTCCCTTACCTAGGCAGTACAATAACCCGCGATGGGCGAAACATACAAGACATAAAATGTAGAATACAACAGGCAAAAAACGCCTTCTTTTACAAGAACTTGCTATCAAACAGCATCTCAATAACAAGCAAAAAACAATTCATAAAAACATATATGCGTGGCACTATATGGATGTGAAGCATGGACCGTGGAAAAAGCTGAAAATAAAAGATTAGAAGCATTCGAAGTATGGTGCTATAGAAGAATGATGAGAATTAGCTGGATCGATAGAACAACAAACGACGAAGTTTTTCGAAGGGCTGCAGAAAAAAGACGACTGTGGAAACACATAAAGAAGAGGCGAGATCAGCTGATAGGGCACATACTTAGACGAGATTGATTAATGAAGACCATAATAGAAGGGGAAATAGAAGGAAGAAATGCTCGAGGAAGGCCTCGTCTCCAGTAAATCAAACAAATTATGGAAGATGCGGAGTGTAACACTTATGAAGGGCTTAAAAGAAAGACAATGAACCGCCACGAATGGTTAGCTGTACCAAACCAGCCTACGGGCTGAAGCCTTAATGGAATGGAGTCAGGTATATTACAACTTTTTAACTCAGCGATATAAACATAACTTCAGCTTTTGCAAAACTGCTGTTTGCGTTATTCATTTAACATAAATCAGAGAACATGGTACACCTTATTACACTGATTTGAAAATACTCAAGGTTGAAAATCGTTTTTCCGTACCCTATATTACTGTATGCTCATATATCACATTTTAATTTACAAGGTAACTGAATATTTGTATTCTCTTTTAAATCAGAGAATGGTTTATCACGACTTAAATCTGAGAAATAGGGAACAGTTCGCTATACCATTTCATAATACAGCCAAATTCGAAGGCTGCTTTGAAATAATAGCACCTACTTTAATAAATGATCTACACGAATTATTCCTTATCAGTGCGAACTCTCAATCGTTTAAATTAAATTGTAGATTTACATTTCATGTTAATCAAACTAGAGAGTAATTATTATTTTTAGTGCATGTTGTATCGTACTACTATGACTGTTTTAATTTAGTTATTTATACAATTGCATACTTATTTATTTTATATAGTTATCTACATTGTTATTGTTTTCTTTTTTTATATATTGTATGTACACATATATTTTTTTGTCTTTTGTATTGCAGGTGGAGTTGAAAATAATGTAAAAAATTCCACTCAACATTATTATTATCATCAATATATGCTGAATTCATCGTCATGTTCGCGCGTTCTCCCAGGGCGTAAATCACGTTAGGTATCGGAGCGATGCAGTCCGCGCGGGCAGCGATAAACGACGTCATCACGAAGAGTCGCAGGTTCACCTCTGTGCATCGAAGCAAAAATCCCCTACTCCAATAAACCAGGGTATATAAGGAGAAAGCGGAGCCACTTCAAGAAAGAATTTCCCTGGTCCTTCTCCCTCACCTAGTTCCGCTCAGGAGGGTGCTCAAGTACTCTTCAAGGGGATTCCTACCAGAGAACCTTCCCCTTAGTTCGTCTCACCAGGAGGGCGCCATTGTGTGCTACCCGGTGGGGATCCTGGCGAACAACCCGCTCGTTCCTCTCACCAAGAGGGCGCCATTGTGTGCTATCCGATAAGAATCCTGCCGAACAACCCGCTCGTTCCTCTCGCTAAGAGGGTGCCCTTGTGTGCTATCCGGCGTTGGAGTCCGCTAAATAACCCACTTTGTCGATCAGGCTACTTAAAATGATTCCCCAGGCCCCGTTCGCTCAGCGGACACCTTAGATCCGTGCAGATAACTTTCATAAGTCAAAACGCCTAATTAGCCGGCTTTAAAACCATTAACTACGACCTGAACGATGTAACACGAGAGCGGCTTAAAGTTCGCCCTAGAAAATCCAGCCTGTATGTAGAAACAGCGAAAGCCGACATTCCAAAGAGTCTACGCTAATAACCTCGCACTTTCAATCCTCGGGCCATTTCATGATGCCCGCTAGCTGCGAGTCGCGGGCTAAAGTTACATTTCACGGCAATTGCCACCCGCAAGGCTCGATCTTAATTGATTTGTAATTTCACTCACCTGGACGTGCGAAGTCTCCACCGTAGGTAATTCAGCTAAACTCGCCGACCGCCTGCAGTCCCGCCAGCACACCTGCAGGCCGCGATAACACTATCAGCTCCAGGTACGCACGTTATTTATTATAATCCTGCCCGCACTTTCGTCTATTTAGAAGTTTAAAGTCGAGTTGAATGTTTACGTACCGCCATTAGGCGGGATTCACTAACAAATGTCATTTCTGCATTCAGACCCGCCAAACTGCCTGCGAGACATTCGAACTCCTCCATGTAGACTGATCCAAAAGTGACTGACAGGGCCCGAATCGAATCGACCTAGACACAACGTTAGAAGAATCCTGATTTATTTACAAGCATTGTTACATTTTCATTTCCTATCTTTTTTAATACAATTTAATTTGATATGTATCTAGCTAAACATATTATACGCTGATAAAACTTATACTGTGTTCTTTCTTGAGTTATTAGGCTTGAGTTTATTTTTGGTACCTTGGCTTTTTTGAGTTGCCCGGAGCCGGTATCAATCCGGCAATTGTAGCAAACATAATCAATTTTAAATTAAACTAGCCCGTCAGGCTACAATAGTATGCAAAAAGATAAGTGTTATTGCAGAACATCTAATAGACAAACAACAAAATGGTTTCGGCAAGGGTAAATCCTGTACAGATTGCATTTTCATTTTAACACAGCTTGTTGAAAAGCACAAGGAATTTAACAACATATTTGGGATTTATAGATTTTGAAAGTACGTTCGTCAGAGAAGACCGAGACAAATTACATAAATCATGTTTAATAGAGGATACCCAGGACATCTTATCAGAATAGTACAAAGCATATATGCAAATACCAAATTTATAATAAACATAAACACTGGTACATCGAACATCATATATCAAGGAGTAAGACAGGGATGTCTATTGTCTCCCACATTGTTTAATATATTATAGTGGAATAAATTTTAATAAACTTCCTGTATTATTGGGTAATGAAATAAAAATTATGATTTTCTTTTATTTACCAGTTGGTTTCATTAAACACTTATCCATGCCCTTTAATTGCATGAAACTATGAATTTTTTATTACCTTAAAGTCACCACTTTGCACAATAAACAAACATAAATTACTATTTTTAATCAAATCTTTCTCTCTCCAAGGGTTTCACAGTTAAAACAACTGTATCGTGCTGTTCTTCTCGGTTAATTAAATAAATTTACACTCGACAATAGAATACTAGCTCAATAAACAATTCACAATTTTTTCATTTACCTTGTTGCTTAACACTGATCGAACGAACAAACGTCCTTACTTACGTGTGATGACGATCTTGTGCACAGCTTTCTGCAATTTGTCAACAACCACCTATTTGTTGTGTCTATATTTGTTTTGTCCCGTTGAATCCCAGCTTGAAGTTATCTCTGCAGACTTTTAGGAAACCAGGACAACCCCAAATTTCTGTTGAACTGCTAACAAAATCACACGTACCGTAGGTGAGTGTCTATCAACTTAATTCACTCCCGTGTTGCTTTTTCAATTTATTTACATTTCTTTCTAGCTCAACGTAAGATCGAATTTGATTAATTGGGTGGTACAAATACTAGACGACTGCTTTATACTTCTACCAAACCATTTCAATAAAATTTGGAAGGTAAATATTAACTTTTATTATTCAAAGCACATGAGAACAATGGTAAAAAAATTAATTGAGAGACTCGACAAACATAGCTTTGTTTAGCAAGATAAAATAAGAATCTCCCCTATTTTTGCAAATGGGCTCGAATTTATAGGATTATTAAAACAATTGAATGGTTGCCATGTTACGGCAACAAACTATTCTCCTCTCGTCTGTGATTGGTTAACACTGGACAACCCAGTTCGAAACATTAATGTTCTTTACTTTTATGTAATTTCATAAAATTGTTAATTTTAAAATATCTTTTTACAATTCACTTATTTCTAGAAATAAACGCTGAACCTAGCTTGAGCTCAAATTTACTTTGATTTGACACCAAACAAGCCTTGGAAACGTCAAATAGCACTTATTTAACTAAATCTGAAATATATTTTTTACATAATTCTAAAATAAGTCTTATATAACTAACACAAACCTATTCTCTATTACTAAAATTCTGTAGAAATACACATAAATTTAGATACTTAAAAACACTAATTACTAAAACGTATCACAGATCAATAAAAACTAATAAATTCTGTGTTTATTGCTAGCTTTGGAGTCCCAATAACCACAAATATAGTTTCTGCATCACCTTTTACATCTTATAGTGGAGTAGATCTGGCGAAAAAAAACCCGAAAAACGAACTCTCTCTGTTTGAAAATTTTTGTTTGTGATTTTATAGAGTCGGGGTCCCTCTTTCAGATGATCACTATGGGAAGACTACCGGTGGTGTGAAGGGGGGGGGAGGGAAATTGCCGTTCAAAGATATAGGGGAGCGGGTTTTTTGCGAATAACTCGCTGAGTTTTATCCCGATCGGAACAGTTTGTATGAGATGAAATAAAGGGCTCGCAAATACAAACAAAATGAACTTTGGTTGGTCGAAATCGGTCCAGCGGTTCGAGAGATATTGCGTTTTGAAGGTCGAAAAACTGCGCCCGGAATTTCGCCACGACGGGAACCATCCGCGGGCCGTGTTCGCGTTTTTCACAGGGAAGATATTGACCTAGCGACTTTATATTTTTTCCCCTGTTAGGTAATTACCATCAAAATAGTTTGTCCAAATTTCAAGTCACTAGGTCAATTAGGAAGGGAGGGGGACGGAAAACAATAAAAAAAATTTGATCGGGGCGAACTTTTTTATTTATTGGCCGATCTGGGTCATCCAAACTGGAAAATTTTCGTTAATTTTTTCGCTACAAGATGAGTCGGGGGTGACCAAGATTTTCGCGAAAATGGGGAAATGGCGGGCAATTTTCCGATTTAAAAAACCTTATTTCTTTATTTTCGCGATGAAGGAGTGGAGCAGAAGACAATTTTTTTCTAACACCAGATTGAATTTTTTTTCCCTTAAAAATAAGCCCTGTAAGAATCCGGTAAGACAATTATTAAGGGAGGAAGAGAGGTGAACGCGTTTTACCCTGTAGAAGGGCAAGGGATAGGACTAGCGACTTTGGGCAGGGCTCATTCTCAAGGGTAATAAATTCCCTTTCATGGTTTTTTTATCGCGAAGAGCTATCTTGATCAGGGGCTGCACGCGCGCGTGATATGTTTATCACGGCGAGCGCGAGATGCCGGCGGCAGAGCCTAGCGCTCCCTCTCCTCTTTCTACTATCTTACAAATCCATATTCACGCTCATCTCGTCTGTGTGTACCGGTGAGCGGGAACTCCTGATAAACATATCACGCGTGCGTGCAGCCCCTGATTAAGACAGCGCTTCGCGATAAAAAACCATGAAAGGGAATTGATTACGCTTGAGAATGAGCCCTGCCCAAAGTCGCTAGCCCTATCCCTTGCCCTTCTACAGGGCAAAACGCGTCCACCTCTCTCCCTCCCTTAATAATTGTCCTGCCGGATTCTTAGGGAGCTCATTTTCAAGGGAAAAAAGATTTCAATCCAGTGACAGAAAAAAATTGTCTCCTACTACATTTCTTCATCGCGAAAATGAAGAAATAAAGTTTTCTAAATCGGAAAATTGCCAGCCATTTCCCCATTTTCTCGAAAATCTTGGTCGCCCCCGACTTATCTTGTAGCAAAAAAATTAACGAAGATTTTTCAGTTTGGATTACCCGGATCGGCCAATAAATAAAAAAGTTCGCCCCGATCAAAGTTTTTTTATTGTTTTCCCTCCCCCACCCCTCCTAATTGACCTAGCGACTTGAAATTTGGACAAACTATTTTGATTGTGATTACCTAACAGGAAAAAATATATAAAGTCACTAGGTCAATATCTTCCCCGCGAAAAACGCGAACACGGCCCTCGGAAGGTTCCCGCCGCAGCGAAATTCCGGGCGCAGTTTTTCGACCTTCAAAACGCAATATCTCGCGAACCGCTGGACCGATTTCGACCAGCCAAAGTTAATTTTGTTTGTATTTGCGAGTCCTTTATTTCATCTCCTATAAACTGTTCCGATCGGGATGAAACTCAGCGAGTTATTCGCAAAAAAACCGTTTCCCTATATCTTTGAACGGTAATTTTCCCCCCTTTCGCACCGCCGGTAGTCTTCCCATAGTGATCATCTGAAAGAGGGACTCCGACTCTATGAAATCACAAACAAAAATTTTCAAAACGAGAGAGTTCGCTTCTAAACCCAGATCTACTCCACTATTATTGCATGTTTAATAAAGCTGTGTACCATACTTTAATACAAATCAAATTTTCAGGTCATCGACAGAATACAACAGGATGTACTCCCATCAAAATTGATATCAGAGCTGTATGACCAGCTACATTTGTATGCAGTTTGCAAAAAAAGAGTGCAATGTTGAATCGTAACAATTTTTACCAATGTCGGACAGCTATAAAACCAAGTTTACATAAACGCACGTCGTTTAGCGACGAAACTAAAAATAATAATTAGTCCAGTTCTAATATCATAAGTGTAGTTGTGCGCCACCGTGTTAGTTTTTTCATTTCAAACACTATCCGCACTGTGATGTCGCACTATAACCACACTTATGTTCGGCCAGTCAAATTTGATCTTTGTTGTATTTTCAAGAGCTAGTACAGCGTTTAAAGACCGTCATAGTTGATGACTGGCTATTCACATCTGTTTACAAAAGTCCACTTCAAATTGTTAACCTTAAGAGAGAAAGCTTTCTGATCCTATTAATTTCCAAGATCGGAAGGTGGAAAACTTAACATTTACCCTTTGTGGTTTATAAATTGTGATGATTAAAAATCGTTTTCAAGTCATGTCAAGTGCTAGTTTAAGTGCAATTCTGGTGGTAATTCTTAAATTGACCAATATCGTTGATTGAAATGATTACAATGGTGTTGCATCCACAGCAATATTTATTTATAGCCGACCACCATTTGAATTAATTAACAATAAATTTGTAAATAATAATATAATACAATGAACTTAACTTAATTAATTTCAACAAAGTTTGTAATTTAATAAGTATAAGTATTACTATTGTAATTTTTGTAAAATGGGCAAAAGCCCGTCGACTAATAATAAATAAATAAATAAATAAACAAAGTGTAACATCCCGTTGCCGGGCAAAGGCCTCCCCATAAGTCCGTCATCCGTCTTGATCTCTCGTAATGTTGGTACGTTCATCCCCTAGCATTTCATTTAGGTCATCCTCCCATCTTCTTTTTGGTCTTATTTTTCCTCGCCTCATTAAATTCGGTTTCCAACTTGTTGTCTTCTTAGCCCATCGTCATTCTTGTCGCATTGTGTGACCTGCCCAGTTCCATTTTAGTTGTAGACACTTCCTTGCTACATCAGTAATTCCTAACCTTCTAATTTCGTTATTACTTATCCGATCTTCTAATTTTATTTCTAGTATTTTCTGTGCAATCTTTTGGTTGGACGACTTGTAGTTTTTTCAAGTGGTTTTTTTGTTGCTGACCATATTTGGGCTCCATACGTTAGTATAGGTAAGATGCAACTGGAGAATACTTTTCCTTTTAATTTAAAATTCTGTCTTTCCAAATCTCTTTTAACGATCAAAATTTTCTCCAGTCCATTGTTATCCTTCTTTGGATTTCTTTGCTTTGTTTATCGGAGAAGGATATTACTTGTCCTTGTTACACTGCCTCTTCTACATAAGTATCGAGAGATCCAAAAAAAAACGGTTCCTCAGCGGGCTGTGGAAATTCAACGTATGAATAATATGTTGGTGACACTGTACGTCAATGTCAAATTCGAGGTTATCAGGTTAGGTTTTCTGTCAGTTATGACACAAAATGACGCAAATCCTAACCTGCTCACCTCGAATTTGACATTGACGTACAGTGTCACCAACATATTATTCATACGTTGAATTTCCACAGCCCGCTGAGGAACAGTTTTTTTTGGATCTCTCGATACATGCTATGACTTCTAATAATATTGGTTCTGGCATTCTGGTATTTGAAATTCTCTGCATTTTTCCGTGAGTTTATTAATTATATGAATATGATCTGTTGTTGAATAGTTTTTTTGAAATCCCGCTTGTTCTTCAGGTTGCTTTTTCTCCAGTTGTTTTCTAATTCTTTTTCTTTCACAGGAATATATATTTACAAAATTGCCAGAAAATCGCAAAGAGCACTTGATGTGCCTTATATTATTATATGGAAGGGAATGCTAGACTTTAACGACAAAAACAGGGAGGCCACAGAAATGAGATTCTTGAGATCAGTTCCATGAAATATATTACTGCACCAACGAATAAACGAACTACAAATATTGAATCTAAACGAAGAATACAAAATTATCAAATGAAATGGAAGGAACATCTTATGCGTATGGGCAATACAAAAACACCAAAACTAACGTATGAATACAAGCCAACGGGAGACCAAAATGTAGAACATTCACAAAAAGATTGGACAGATCAAGACGCATTGCCAACATCATTTTCATTGTATTCGTTCATTTCCTTCTTACCACAAAGGACACTGCCACTAGCAAGATATTTCTTGATTATTCGCATAGGCATTGAACGTAATAAAATGGTGTTTGGAAACTTGGTATTAATCCAGACGAGTGTTTATAATGAAAGTAAGTTTTGGGAAAATTTGCAGCTAATTAATACATTTCAATAAAAAGGCAAAGCAGTGTAATAGTTAAACATAAATATATTTCAACCAACAATGTGGTCTTCTTCAGTATGGGAAAATTATCTGCAATACAATACGGTACACGTTAGGTTAATGAGATTATAAATATTTGAACATTTTTCTACGTCTTACCATTATAAAATTAATTCCGGAATGTTTGTAGTTGATAATATTTACTACATCAAAAATGTTACTCGAATAACACTATGGAATCGGGGTCCATTAAGTAAGGTAAACAGTAAAACATAAAAATTGTTTTAAAGAACTTGGAAAGTTACGTCTGAATAATTAGTGAATTGATGTAAATGTGTTAAACTCTGTAATATATAATAGTTTACATTAGGTTAACGAATCTTTCAAAATTTGTGCATCTTACCAGTATAAGTTAATATTATAAAATTTGCAATTGAAATTGCTCATAACCTCACTAAAGTTATTCAAATAACATATTCGGATGTAAAAATCCAATCAGGCAGGAATAAATAACACAAGTTTTAAGAGGCTCAAAGAAGACTATCATTTGTACAAACAGTAATTTGATGGATATTAAAAATCTGTAATATAAAAAAGTTTCACATTAGGTTAATGGAATGAAGTTTCCCAAAATACTGCATCTTGCCAAAATAAAATAATTCGAAAAGTTTTGTGGTGGAAATGGCTCACCACTTCATTAATGTTATTTAAGAACCATCCCATGTATGATCTGATAATGTAGTATTGGGCTTTGTTAGGGGTAGCAAGTTTAGTTTTTATTGCATTTTTGTGTTGGGAAATTCTTTTTTTTAATCTGTTTAGTTTGTCCTATATAGTTAGCAGGACAATTTATGCAATCAATTTGATAAACCATATCAGACTCGTTAGTGATATTTGGTTTATCTTTTAAGTTATTAAAAAAAAATTCCCAAGAGTATTATGATTTTTGTAAGCTATTTGAAAATCGTACTTTATTAACTCTTTCTCTAGCTGTAGAGATAATTTAGGAATGAAAGGTAAAGTAATACATTTTGAAGTTGTATTATTTTGAATGTTATTAAGTTTATTTCCTGATAAGTTTTTTTGTGAATTTATAGTTTGGTTTTTGTTCTGTTACTTAAAGTGTGCAGTCTTTTATTAATGTTAGAAATTATGAATTTTAAAGGTAGTTATTGTTTGTTAACATTTTTTAAATGTTTATAATATTCTCATTATGAAATTGTTTTGTTGAAAGGAAAATTGCTCTATCTACTAAATTATTTATTAAGCTTTTTTTATATTTAATTGTAGTGCATGAGTTACAATTTAAATATCTGTCAGTTTTTACTTCTTTTCCAAAACCAATTGGATTCTATAATACCATGATTAAAGTTAAGTCTAAAAAGTTAATAGAATTTTTATTATTTTCTGTTTCTATAGTGAAATTTAGTCTAGGGTGTATACTATTAAATGTTTCAAAAATGTTACTGATAGAATTTTTGTTGGCTCCTATTATGATGTCATCGACATATCTTTGATAAAATGAAATGTTGTTTAAATTTTGTAATATGTTTGTTTCAATTTTTTGCATTACTAAGTCTGCTATTGTGCTTGAATGGGTTGACCCATTGCTACTCCGAATTTCTGTTTGTAGATTTGTTCTTTATATTGAAAATAATTAGAGTTAATGACATTTTTTACTGATTTTAAAAATTCTATTTTTGGTACGTTAGTTAAGTTTCAATTTGTTCCCAATAATTATTAATTGTTTCTATTGCTAAATCAGTTGGTATATTTGTGTATAGACTTTCAACATCCAGAGAGAAGAAAACGTGGTCTTTTGGTAATTTTAATTTGTCTATATAGTCTTTAACGCTGTATTTATTTTTTTGGGTTATTTGTACTAAAATGTTTGAAATGTATTTAGAAATATTATAAAGTAGGCTCATGTAAGAAGCAATAATAGGTCTTAATGGGATATTTTTTTTGTGTAATTTAGGAAGGCCATAAATTTTTGGTGCAAGTCCGCTATGACAGATTAATTTTTTATAAGTGATTTGGTCAATATAATTATTTTTATACCATTCTGATAACATTGTATTATTATTGTTTTGTAATGAGTTTGTAGGGTCCTTTTCTATTTTATCATAATCATCTTTATCAATTATGACTGTTTTTGTTTTTGTCTGCTTTAGTAATTAGTATATCATTGTTTGCTTTTAAAAATTCTTTGGTTGTATTAATTTTTTTTAATAAATTTGTATTTTGTTTTTGTTCTGAGGGTGTTAGCAATTTTTTTGTTATTGTGATTTGTTAAAAGTTACAGATTGAAGATCTAATATTATTTTGATTTTCTTCTTTAATATGTATTAAATTACTTTCTATGTTAGTGAATGATTTGTTCATTCGGGTTGAAAAAGTTAAAATTAGGTCCTAATATTAAAACATTCTGTACATCCTTAGGTATTACTTTACTGCTCAAATTTTCGATACAATTATTTTTGATTTTATTAGAATTTTTATTATTTCTTATGTTATTTGTGGTGACAGAAGCTTCTTCCCTATATTTTAAAAGTTCTATTTTTTTATGTTTTTGATTAATTTTGGTTTTTAATAGTTTGACATGTTTTTGATTAATTTTGGTTTTTAATAGTTTTTATATACTGTTTATAATATTTGTTTGTAATATTTAGACGACACGATAAATGTAAATCTCCTCCAATGTTAACCCTGTTTGTCAAATGAATGTTAATGCAGAAATTGACAAAGATCACACTACAACATTGTTAGCTGACTGAATTTAACTTCAACCAACAATTTTGTGTTCACAACTTACGACGACGAAATTTCTCCTAGAATCAAAATGTAGAAAATGAATAAGCGCCGTCATGAGTTTGTTTTAATGACTATTAGGATTGAGAAACATCAACATTTCAAAAAGCGGTAAATAATACAAGAAAAGCAACTGATAACAGATCATTAAATGTTTATTGCCTGTGAGTTTTCCAATGACAGGATAATATATTGTAATGTATAGAACCACTCTATATTTAAATAATGTTAAATACCTTTTTATTTGTATTTGATCACATTATTTATACAAATAAAGGCAACATTTCTAGTTTTTATTAAATCAAAATTAGTTTTTCCAAAAATACGTCTACATTTTATGAGTTTGTTATTATCACTATCCTAAACAATTTTTTAAAATTATGCTAGTTACAATTATTAATGAACTCTTTTTTAAAATTAAAATTTTCTGATATTTACCTACTACATGCTATATTCTAGTAGTAAGCATATTTGTCACATGATAACATTATCTTATCTTTCATATTAACTTTCACCACCCTGATTGAATACTCAATTGCTATAACTTAACAAAATTAATTATAAATGGTCTCAATTTAATTTCTATTACTCAATTCAGCTTAACCAACAATCTTATTCAAAATTTTCTAAATTTGATTGTATTAATCTTCAAATTTATTTCTTGTTACTTTTATTTAATAAGTGACCTATGTGTATCATAACAATATATTATATTTGACAAAACAAACTACAAACTTAAGTAAATATAAACATGCAACACGTTATATTAGAAATAATTAAGTATATAGTTATAAAGGGTGTTATGGAAATGAGTACACATTTTTTAACCAGTGATAGAGCTCACCAAAATGAACAACTTTTCCATTAATCGTTTTTCATTTAATTGCATATTTTCTCAATCATTTATCTCCCCTAAATTTGTGGTAAACAAATCTAAGTTAAAAGGTAAACGAAACATATATTAGAATTGAAAGTTCTTGCACAAAAAACATGCGGTCAATAACTTACCTACCTCAATTGATAGTGTACGTTGATGACCAGATGTGAACTAAAGGTTTTATCAGTACCTATGCAGTTTTTGTTAGTTTGCATATCAAAGAAATGTTTTTTGTGTTTTGTGCCACTAAATTAAAATATTATTCCATAAGCAAGTATGCATTTTTATAGTAAATTTGTTTTGCATTTAACTCGGTTTTGAGGGCGTTTCGAAAAAATAATAAATTGAGAAGTTGTTCAGTTTAGAGAGTTCTATTACGGGTAAAATATTTGCACTGATTTCCATAACACCCTGTATAATAAATATATTCTAAGTAACAAATACATATTACAATTAAAATTAAAAATAGCACAGAAGACAGCAAATAGAACAGTGGATATTGAGCATTCCACTTTCTGTTAAGTTATACATGTGCTAGATGTATTTAAGTTATTTTAAGCTACAGGAAAAAATTCCACATTCGTCCCAGAATAAGTTATAATCTGTACAAATCAATACAATTGGTGACTTTAGTAAGATATTTGTCCTAGCATGTTGTATATAAAAAGTAGTGTGATTTCTACTGAATAGCCTAGGAACATGAATATTCAATTTGCTAAGTAAATAAGCGCAATCGAGTAAGTAGTGCATCAATTTAAACGTTAATCCAGCATTTATTCTTCTTATGTCAAGTGAATTGATGGTGAAACTTTGCAGCAAAATGTCATATGAAAAATCCCATCTCACAATAGGCGTGGTACTTCTTAAACCATAAAAGTTTCAAAAACTTTCTTTGGATGCTCTCAATAACTTACTTATGGCATTCGTAACAGGGTCGCCGTACTAGAATATCATACTCCAATTTTGAACAAACGAATGAAAAATAATAAAGTGTTTTTAAGACTAGTTCATTGTTGCAATTTTGACTTCCTTTTACAATAAAGGAAGTATTTGATTCACCCCAAAAATTCGAAATTGAGTTTTCAACAGATTTTCACGTTTCAGAGTCCCTTGAACCCAAAAAACATGTTTTTCTCATTGGTCTGCCTGTGTGTCTGTCTGTCTGTGTGTGTAATATCTCAAAAACGAAGAGGTATGGCGTTGAAACTTCATATATAAGTTTTGTGTACTATGTAGATGCGACAACAAGCCTTTGAAGAAAATCGCATAACCGGAAGTAGGCGTTTACTCTTGTGATTTTTTAGTTTTTTCGATTTTTTCAAAAACGGCTCTAACGATTTTTTTCAAACTTCACATTTTTATTACATTTTGAATGTGTATTGATGTGAGATAGGTGATTTTCCAGTTGAATACTTCTAAAATGGTTTCTTTGGTTTCTTTTCTATTTTTTTATTAACTCCTATTTTAAATATAACACCCGGTATATTATTACATTTTTGAATTCAGCTTAAAATTCTAGAGAAAATTTGTCTCTTCACCTAATGCTCTATTTTGTACGTTTTTGTAGAATTTGTAATTTTTAAAATTTTTGACACTTGCTTAAAATCAAATTTTTGGCCAATTATAAGATCACTGTAAAAGACAATTTCTCATGACGAAGCCTAGAGACCTGTTGGCTGATAAAACAGCATGTGCAATATGTTTTGCAATTAAAAACTCGCTGGCAAAATAAGTGCCAAAGTCCTTAATGTTATTGCAGCGAGTTAGAAAATCAGCATTAACACTACATTGAAATATAACGGGTTAAGTTTCCTTGTGTAAGACATTATTTTGCATTTGCTGATGTTAAGTTGCAACTTATAACGATTACACCACCTTGCAATTGATTGTAGCCTCAAACAATCATTATGAGAATTTATAGGCATACAAAATTTTAGGTCATTCGCAAAGGTCAGAACTTCACAGTTAACAGCAATATTGTTAATAAAGAGTAAGAACAGTAGCTCTCCTGGATTGAAACCCCTGTTTAACACCTGATGTTGCTGTGAACAATGTGAATCTGTAGCCATTATATGATGCATATTGCCTTCTATCGTACAAATAGGATTTAAGAAACATGATGAAGTTACAAACAGTGGGACTTGTAATTACAGACAATATCACTGTAAACAACATGCAGATCGAACAGGTACGATCATACAAATATCTAGGCCATGAGGTTCGAGTTAGCAGAGATAACCAAACATGCGAGACTATAAGAAGAATTGATTTATCTTGGGCAGCACATGGCAACTTCAGGAATATTTTTAAATCAGATATGCCTATGTGCCTCAAAAGTAGGATATATAATCAATGTGTGCTTCCCGTTCTGACCTATGGTGCGAAAACATTAACACTGACTAAAAAATCGTTCAGTAAGGTACAGGTCTGCCAGGGGGCAATGGAATGGTCAATGCTCGGATTATCCCTAACAAAGTGCCCAATAAAGTAAAACAAAGAACAGGAGTCCAAGATGCTATGGAAAAAGTCGCTACACTAAAGTGGAACTGGGCAGGCCACCTAGCGAGATTCAGTGGTGTAGACGGTGGACCAAAAAGATATTCGAATGGAGACCTACACAAGAAGCAAAAAGAAGTAGAGGGCGACTTTCAACAAGGTAAAAGGATGACATAAAGCGCATTCAAAATAATTGGATACAGTGTGCACAGAACAGAGAACAGCGGCAAAATTTATGAGAGCCTCATGTCCAGCAGTGGACTAGAAAGGCTAAATGATGATTAAGGCTGTTTGCCTGTGTGAGTCCTCACATGTCTAACTAAATGACTTTTCTGTGTTGTATTGAAATCACATACAGAGCAAATATAAGGTTTTTCGCTTGTATGAGTCCTCATATGTGTAACTAAATGATGTTTCCGTTTTGTTTTATAATCACATACCGAGCAAATATAAGGTTTTTCGCCTGTATGAGTCCTCACATGTGTAACTAAATCACCTTTCCGTGTTGTTCTATAATCACATACAGAGCAAATATAAGGTTTTTCGCCTGTATGAGTCCTTACATGTGTAACTAAATCACCTTTCGTGGTGTTTTATAATCACATACAGTGCAAATATAAGGCTTTTCGCCTGTATGAGTCCTCATATGTGTAACTAAATGACCTTTGTGTGTTGTTTTGAAATCACATACAGAGCAAATATAAGGCTTTTCGCCTGTATGAGTCCTTACATGTGTAACTAAATCACCTTTCCGTGTTGTTTTATAATCACATACAGAGCAAATATAAGGCTTTTCGCCTGTATGAGTTCTCATATGTGTAACTAAATTAGTTTTGTGTATTGTTTTGAAAACACATACAGAGCAAATATAAGGTTTTTCGCCTGTATGAGTCCTCACATGTGTAACTAAATTATGTTTCCGTGTTGTTTTGAAATTACATACATAGCAAATATATGGTTTTTCGCCTGTATGAGTCCTCACATGAGTAAC
The DNA here is from genome assembly GCA_940337035.1 of Agriotes lineatus. NCBI lineage: Eukaryota > Metazoa > Arthropoda > Insecta > Coleoptera > Elateridae > Agriotes > Agriotes lineatus. The sequence continues at coordinate 76,671 of CALNHX010004947.1, read as the reverse complement.
TAAATAATGTTTCTGTGTTGTTTTGAAATCACATACAGAGCAAATATATGGTTTTCGCCTGTATGAGTCCTCATATGTCTAACTAAATGACTTTTGCATGATATTTTGAAATCGCATACAGAGCAACTATACGGTTTTTCGCCTGTATGAGTCCTCAGATGTCTAACTAAATCACTTTTGCGTGTTGTTTTATAATCACATACAAAGCAAATATAAGGTTTTTCGCCTGTGTGAATCCTCATATGTGTAACTAAATGACTTTTGTATGATGTTTTATAATCACATACAGAGCAATTATAAGGCTCGTCACATGTATGAGTCTTCATATGCCTAACTAAAGCACTTTTATCTGCGGTTTTGTATACACAAACAGTGCAAATATAAGGCTTTTCTCCTGCATGAGTTTTCACATGTCTAACTAAATTACTTTTATATGTTGTTTTGAAATCACATACAGAGCAAATATAAGATTTTTCGCCTGTATGAGTCTTAATATGTGTAGCTAAACTGGTACTTTCAATGTTTTCTTGTTTAATGTATAACTTATCAAAATTTTCATTACTATAAGTGTTCTGCGATATGCATGATGTAATTGGTGTAGGACCATGAGATTTACTACCCGTAGTTTCTGGTTTGATGTCCATTATAGTTGTTTAAACGTCAGAGTTTCTGTTAATGATAGATGATCCAATGGAATTTAAATATCTTGATACCTATAACAAAGGAGAATGTCATTAACCTACGATACATTACATTGAGTATTGTACAGTAAATTATTTATTTTATTGCAAATGTTAACACTTCTATTTTTCATTTTGTGTTATTTTGCTATTAAAACGAAATTCCAGTTACAAATTGACCTCAAATGACAAACAAATTAAAGTTAGCCCGGATGGTTGAGCCCCATTTTATAATTAGACTTAAGTTTCGTTAGTTAGTTTGTACTTTTGCGCAGAAAAACTACATATACAAACTATTATCAGAGGTTCTCACAAAAACAAGATCTGGGTATTGTAAGTAGTACAAGCGAGAAGTTTGGCAATAAAAATTTATGAACATATTATGACGTTATCATTGTAAACAAAAATGACCAACGATTGCGCATAACAGTCATTAGCTGCAGAAAAATAATACTTTCTGGTAAAAGAAGTTATATTGGTGAAAGACTTAGAAAATGTATTAAATTTAGTCGTAATAAAAAGTCAAAAAGTGTAAAGTACATACAAAATATGATGGCTGCAATAAAATAAGAAAATAAAGATTAAGTTACAGTTAAGATAGGTTTAAAGTAAGTTGTATTATATTAAGTGACACAACAAATCTCAAATTTAAAGTTTGAACATCTGTACGATGAATAATTTTATTGTAGAGATAGTTCGGCTTTTTATTTAAAATAATTTTGTGATATAAACATACAGCATGCAGCAACCTGCGATTGGACATATTTAACCAACGAATATCAAGCAGTTTGTGAGAGATATGGTCAAACTTACGTACCTATTCCAAATATTAACCTTAAGCAGGTATTCTGTAGTCTTTGAATTTTTTCAGAGTCAGCGTAAGATAAACAAGGAGCATATACAGAGTCACAATAATTAAGTTGAGATAGAACTAATGATTCACATAAACTTTTCGGAGTTCCCGACTTAAGATTTTGATAGAGAAATCTTAGGGCGTTAAAACCACTGCTGATACATTTATTAATATGTGACAAAAATCGTAACTCTTCATCAATAATTAAGCCCAAGTTTTTTGTTTCTCTAACTAATTTAAGATCAGTACCGTCAACATTAATTTTCATTTGAGATTCTATAAACACTCCGTTCCATTTTTTTACAAAATAACATTAATTTCGATTTGCTTGGATTTAGTATTAATGCATGTAACCTTGCAATATCTAAAAGAGATTTTAAGTCTTCGTTTATTTCCTCACAACTTTTATGAATACCACAGCAATAGAAATGTTTATATACCTGCGTATCATCAGCATATAAATGAGGAGAGGAATGTTTGAAACAACAGACAAAGCGTGATGTATATAAAGAAAAGAGTAACGGCCCTAAGATCGAGCCTTGAGGTACTCCTACTGTGACATCTACAAATTCGGAGATGTTATTTTTGTAAAAAACTGCTTTGCATCTGTTAGTCAGGTAATCAGACAAGAGTGAAATTGCATTCGGTTCTAAACCAAAATGAGAGAGAATATATAGTAACACGGAATTATTGATTGTATCAAATGCCTTAGAAAAATCGAGTAAAACTAGAATAGTTGCCATTGAAGTTGCCGATCAAGTGCCCTGAATATGTCATCAGTTATTGTAAGAAAAGCACTATTGCAGCTATAACCCGTTCTAAAACCTGATTGAACCTCCGGTAGGATATTATTTAATTCAATATATTCACGTAATTGCGTATCCATTAGTTTTTCGATAATTTTTGAAAAAGCTGGTAATATGCTAATAGGACGCAAGTCTTTGAAATCTTTTCGCGTATTTACTTTGGGAACTGGCATAATGTGAGCTTTTTTCCAAGTGGTAGGAAAAACAGAATTAGAAAAGCAAAAATTTATGATATGACTTAAAAAGGGTAATATAAATGGGACACATAACTTTATCATATCTATATTGACTCCATCAGATCCAATAGCTTTAGTGTTTATTGAATTAATTACTTTTAAAAAGTCAATTTCATCAACCGGCGAAAATTTAAAGTAATTTTGCAGATCTGGATTCAAATCTTCATAAAACGGGGTTATATGATCAATTTGTGTTTTTAGCTTAGAAACTGATTTAATGAAATAATTATTAATTTGGTTGCAGTCGGAGAGATGACTTGGAAGTTCAATGAGTTTTCTATTTTTCCCAATATTTAAAAGACGCAGATCTCTCCAAATAACGTGCATGTTTAGTTTTTAAACTGTGTTTAAAAGTAATTCGGTTTTTCTTGTCTGCACACTTGTGTTGTTAGATTGCGCAATTCTTTATAGTGGTGCCAAGCTTCTGCTGTTCTGGTAAATTTGAATCGTGACAAAGACTTATCTCGCTGTTTCATTAGCAGTTTAAAATTCTGAGTGATCCAGGGCGCCGGAGGTTTTGATATACGCTTAGTAATTAACGGAGCATGGATTTCAAAAAGTTGTAAAATGTTATAAGTTAATAGTTGCACCTTTGAATCTACGTCTGCCTGGTCATATATATTACGCCAAGGAATGGAACGTAGATCCGCAAAAAACTGTTCATAATCGACATCGCGGAGTGATATGTAGGTTTTGTAGAATTGTGTCGGACGTGACACTTCCCAAGGGATTCTGCAGAATACTAGATCGTGGTCAGACAATGTTCTCTCAATAGTCATTACTCCGGCATCTGTAAAACTTATTGTTTCTTTGACGAATATTAAATCGATTAAACTTAGATGATGCGTAGAATCTTCAATAACTTGCTTTAATTCAAAATTTTCACTCATTGACATTAAATCTCAGATTGCTTTATCTGCATTTAAGTAATCTATGTTAAAATCCCCTAACAAGACTATCTGATCATAAAAGATATTAATTTCAGTAAGGACATTGCATAGTTCCGATATGAATTCACCGTAATATTTTTTATGTGGGTTATAAACAACCCCTACGACTAAAGATTTTTGCTTAAATTTTACATTTATCCAGAACTGTTTTATTAAGTTATTTGTTTTTATTAAATTAAAATTATAACAAATCGGAGGAAAGGATTAAATCACTAAATTCAACTATGTTAGCGGATAAAGATCGGATGTTTAAATGAGCCAGTTTAAGACTACCGTTGGACATGGTGTAATAATAATAATGAAATAAGAGGAAACTCATTTTAAAAAAATAATTAAGTTTGATTGATTTAGAGGAAAAAGCAAATGAAGGGTGAGCCAAATGAAGATGGAACGGTCTATGCTTGGAATAAAACTTCTGGACAAAATACCACTTGAAGAAATCAGGAGACGGACAGGCGTGCGAGATGCTGTGAGTACTAGCAGGCTACTAAAATTGAACTGGGCAGGGCATGTAATGAGGCTCCAAGAAGATTGTTGGACAATCAGGACTTCCTGCTGAAGACCAGGAGAGGAAAGTGAAAAAGGGGAAGACCAGTACGCAGGTGGGAGGAAGAACTAATACAAGCGGGAAGTGAACAGTGGATGAATCTAACGACGAATAAGCAGAATTGGAGGAATATGGGGGAGGCCTTTGC
>CALNHX010004947.1:0-72428 GCA_940337035.1 Agriotes lineatus | reverse complement strand
CATCGGAAGAAAACTTCCGTAATATACTTCTTAGACACGACGAAATTATCTGTCTTGGTGATATTAACATAAATATGTTTGAGTTTGGCTCTACTGAAACAATTGCATATACTTCCTTACTTGATGCTATTGGTCTTAAGCAACTGATAGAGAACCAACCAGAATCACTGCTACGACGGCTTCTCTCTTAGATCATATACTTATCACTAATTCTGATTTGGTAAAAACAGCAGGTACCAAACACCTCCATGCGTTCTCTGACCATGAACTAGTTTATTGCAATATCAATACAGCTGTGGAAAAGTTGCAACCAGTAGTACACACTTTTCGTGACTTTTCTAACTTTGATTACGACAACTTTGAACACCATATTAGGTTAATACCGTGGTACCAAATATATGATCTGCAGCCAATTGATAATAAGGTTAGATTTTTTAATGATAATATTCTCGAAGCTTTTAATATTTTTGCTCCTTTCAAAACTGCTACTTTTCGCAAACCAAAAGCTCCGTGGCTTACAGATACCATTAGATTGATGATGACACTAAGAGATGCTGCCTATAAGCGCTTTAAAAAGTCTAAACGACAAGAGCATTGGAATTACTATAAATCGTTGCAAAATCTTGTCACTTTCTCAATTAGAAATGAAAAAAAAGTTTACTTAAATTACAAATTTTCACAAGGAAACTCCAAATTGTTTTGGAAAGAGCTAAGAAACTGTGACATCTATACTAAGAAAACACAGCATACCCTCCCCCCACATTTTGACAATGCTAATATAATAAATAATTATTTTCTTAGTTCAATTCAAGGAATTGACAATCCAGATTCTGAAGTTTTTAGAGTTTACCAAAATATAAAGCCCAACATTACTAAATTTAATTTTTCTGCAGTTGATGAAGATGAAGTTTTAAAGTGTTTAAATAGTATTAAATCTAAAGCTACTGGTTGCGACGGTATTAATATAGTGATGTTGCACTTGTGTTGTCCTTTTCTATTACCATTTATTACACATATTATTAATACCTGCCTGCTGGAAGGTGTTTTTCCAGATGAATGGAAAAAGGCATATGTTAAGCCTATCGGTAAAGTCAACAGCTCTAAAGAGCTAAAAGATCTTAGACCTATCAGCATTCTTCCCGCGTTGTCGAAGGCCATGGAAAAAATCGTGGACAATCAAATCAGAGCTCATTTTAATAAATATCAGTTATTTTCAAATCATCAATCTGGGTTTCGTTCAAATCACAGTTGCGTCTCTGCCTTATTAAAAGTGACTGATGATATATTTCAAGCTACCGATGAAGGCAAGTTAACAGCTCTAGTTCTACTTGATTTTTCCAAGGCCTTTGATACAATCAATCACCGCGTACTGTTGGCTGTTCTGCAGCATTTTGGTTTTGATAATGTAGCATTAAATTTTATTCAGGATTATCTGTGCAACAGACAGCAGTGCGTGGTGTTGGCAAATGATAGGTCTGAGCTTCAAACTCTTAAACATGGGGTTCCTCAGGGATCGGTTTTGGGCCCATTACTCTATATAATTTATTCTTCCAGTCTATGTAAAATTCTAAAACACTGCGTATATCATCAGTATGCTGACGATACGCAGCTGTATTATTCGTTTAAACCTGAGGACGCTGTTGTTGCTTGTAGCCGTATTAATGAAGATTTAAACAATTTAGTTCAATTAGCTGCTTTACATTCGCTTACCATTAATCCTTTGAAATCTAATGTTATACTTTTTGGTGGTAAAAACACTAGAATTTCCCAATTACCTCATATTCATATTGCTGTTAATAATGTCACAATTCCTTGCACTGATACGGCTCGCAATTTAGGTGTAACCCTAGATTATCAGCTCAGATTCCAGGAGCACATTAATAAATATACTTGTATAGCTTATGGAAACCTTAAACTGCTTTATAATCATAGACAAAGTTTAAACAAAAACGTTAAAGTGCTTTTATGTGACTCATTGGTGTTATCACAGTTTAATTATTGCGATATCGTGTATGGTCCTTGTATTGATAAATCGACTAGCAAAAGAGTTCAAATTGTCCAAAACTCCTGTTTGCGACTTATCCATGGTATTAGACGTCGAGAACATATCTCTCACAAAATTAAAGAGACCAAATGGCTTAGTATGGAAAAAAGGCGTCTATTACATTGTCTCGTATTTTATCATAAAATAATTATCAATAAATCTCCTCCTTACCTGTACAATAAAATAAAATTTCGTACTGACATTCATAATTTAAATTTGAGACATAGAGGTCTTATAGATTTTCCATCACATCGGACTCAATTGTATAAACGTTCATTCTCCTATAATATTGCTAAACTTTATAATAATATCCCTTTTACTTTTAAAACATGTGCTCTACCTATTTTTAAACTTCGACTAAAGGGTTAGTTATTTGAGGGCACTGATTAGATTAGAATTATTAATTTATATATCATTTTATTTAACATTATTTTAAGGCATATTTTTATTATTTTTATTATTTGTATTTGTAATTCTTTGTGGGTGACTGGGTATTGCAGGTATTGCGCATTGCAGTTATATTGTATGGTTGGCTAGTTTCGTTTTTTTTTTTAATTTTGAAATTTGTATTATGTTGTTATTTTTGGTTCATATGCTTGGTGATTTGTCATTGTGTCATTGTTTTTCATTTGTTCATTTTTTATTTTTTTTTTCTTACTGCGGTGGTAAGGAAGAGCAGGGATCCCCCTAGTAGGGTTCATCTGATTGCCATCGCTTTTCCATTCTATTTTATTAGTTAATGTCAATACAAGAAAAAAAATGTAAATTAGTTTGGAAATAAACACTACTATTATTATTATTATTATTATTATTATAAATTACAATTTTATTATTAAATAAGCTAAAAACAATTTACCATAACAAAAACATTGCGCTCCACGAATCCAATTTTCCGATACCCTTCGAAATTGTTGGCGTAACTGCTCTGTTGTAGCGTTGATGCGACGGCGCCATTCGTCGATTGTATCAACTTCGATGGCATATACCAATTGTTTCATAAAACCCCATAAGAAAAAGTCCACTGGGTTGAGATCTAGACTACGTGGGGCCCATGAAATGCATCCACCCAGCCCGATCCATCTTTACGAAAAAATAGTGTCAAGATAATCTCTGCATGAATGAATAAATGTGAAGGACGGCCGTCATGGATAAACCGCATGGTACGGTGCACATCCAAAGGAACATTTTCTAGGAGCTATGGCAGAACTTCTTGTAAAAACTGCAAATACGAGTAAAAATGGCAATTAAAGCGTGCTGGTAACGCGTAAGGCCCTATTAAGGTGTTTTTCAAAATACTACCCCACAGATTCAAACTATAACGCTACTAAAAGCTATTCTGGCGAACCGCGTGCGGATTTTATCAGTTCATATGTGAGAATTGTAGAAGATGAGAACACCATTCCTAGTAAAACAGCATTCATCCTTCATCAGTGTATTGGAAATTCTTTCTTATCAGTGCGATTATTTTTTTTTTAATGCGTTGTGGTTTTCGGGCAACAGTGAAGGCAAAGCCAGACTATATTTTGAGTATTGTGTGTTTTTGTTGTTTTTGCAACGTAGGGTTAGGTGGAAGAACAGCTCACTGCTTCTGCTTTGAGCTGAATCTCGCCCTCCATATATTTTTTCTTTATTATTTTTTCTTTTTATGTAAATTGTGATCCAGTGTTATATGTGTAAATAAAGACCATATTATTATTATTATTATTATTTAGCAGCGATTCGGAACACTGCAGCAGCATCGAATAATCCGTAAGAGTCAGTCCTCGCACCTTTTGCAGATGATAGACGTACAAACCATGGCTGCTCAATGTGCCCCAAACAAAGGATGGAGAAACTCCAACTTGCTGGGAACTTTGACGTGTACTTGATCAGCATCAACCATTTCTAAAAGTTCTTTCTCTACATTTATCGCATGTTGATTTGGTCTGTCGTCACCATGACCTTTCTTAGGTTCTAAATGTCCAGTCTCTCTTCCGCGTTGAACTATTCGAAAGGCGTTTGACGATCTGAAAATCTCTCCGAATACATACGTCATGCACGTGCAGCGTTTTCTTCAGCATCTTCATATATAATAATCATATCTACAAATTCTTCGTTACTGTAGATAGCCATTTATATACTTAGCTAATACTTAATAGCTGTTGTATCTTAATTTTGACGTTTAAATGAGTTAACACTCGAACACATTTCTACTGCTACTTGTTTTGTAGTTATAATTAAATAATCAGCGGTTCTCCATCAGTGAACACCGATTTTTAAGCAATTAAAAGAAAAAATTAAATAACCGTAATTTGTATGTTATTTATTTTTTATATTTTTTTTAAATTCAACATTGTTTAGTGTACTCTCACATATCCCCTGCTTGAACGTTAAACGTAAATTTACACCTCAGTTTGTAAAGAATGATCGTCAATTTATTCAACTTTAACGTGTTGTAACTTTCTTGCTGTTGGGTCTCGGTCAGAAGTTTATTAGTTTATTAGTCTAGCTACCCTCCGTACCTTATGAAAAGCCCTGTATTAATATTATTATTATATTTGCACAACAGGCCATGAAGGCCTAGAGCGTACATTTTAAATATTATATCATATCTCATTTAATTAGCTTATGTTACTATTTCCACTTTTACATTTACATTTAATTAATCCACTTTAACTTATTGTTACCATCTTCTCTCAAGGGCTTTCCGCACTACCTTCTTCCATTATCCTCTGTTTCTTGCAGCTTCTTTCCAATTTCTAACCTTCATATCTATTTCCACCCTGCTCGTCCATCTTTTTCTGGGCCTGCCTTTCCTTTTCTTTTCTATTGGTCTTCTATGTAGGATTAGCTTTGGTAACCTTTCTCCACTTAGCCTTTCCAGGTGTCCCAGCCATCTCATTCGCTGCGCCTTAATAGTTCCTATGATGTCAGGTTTCTGGTATAGTTCCTCTATTTCACGATTTGTACTTCTCCTCCACCCCTCTTCATTTTTTATTCCTCCATATATAGCTCGCAGCATCTTCCTTTCCCATCTCATCAGCTTTTCTTCCTCCTCCTTGTTCAGTACCCACGTTTCGCATACATAGGTGGCAGTAGGTCTTATGACGGTATTTTAGACTCTCTCTTTTGTTTTCCTCGACACATTTTTTTGACTTCATGACCGTAATCAGGCTTCCGTATTTACGGTTTCCTTTTGCAATCCTTGCCCTTATCTCTTGCTCTTCGTGCCCATTTTCCTCAACAATTGTCCCTAGGTATACGAACTTTTCCGTTCTTTCGAATTGGTATTCTTTATTGGTTATTTTCATCGTCAAATGTTTCTCTTCTCCTATCATATTCCGTGTTTGTCTTATTACCATATACTTTGTTTTATCTTGGTTCATCTCTAACGCATACTGTTTTGCTTCTTGTGGTATTTTCTTTACGACTCTCGCTAGTTCTTTTCTTCTTCTTGCTATAACTATGACGTATTCCGCATAGGCCATGCATTGGTACCTACTCATTATTGAAGATAGTCTCGTCAGTTCTTATTCCAGTATTTCTCATTATTACCTCCAACACCACGTTGAAAAGTGAAGTTGATAAGGGGTCTCCTTGTCTCGTACCTCTTCCTGTCTCGAAAGCCTGAGATTCTTTCCCATTCCATAGAATTTTATTCTTTGTATTTTTTAGTGTCATCCTTGTTAAACTGATAAGCTTTCCCGGTATTTCTGGTTGCTGCATTCCTTCGTATATATTTTCTCTGATTACACTGTCATAGGCCTGCTTAAAGTCAATAAAAAGCACGTGTAGTTCTACTTTATATTCATAGCTAGTGATTTGAAGTTCTTTTAGGGTAAATATTAGGTCTATCGTACTTCTATTACTTCTAAAACTTGTTTGGTATTCCCCCAATACTCCTTCCGTGTATATCTTTAATCTCTTTCTTATTATTTGCCCTAGCATTTTGTAACACACATCCAGCAGCGCTATTTCCCTATAATTCTCACATAGCATTAGTTCTTCTTTTTTTGTGGATCGGAAAAATCAGAGCATTTGCCCGTTCCTTTGGCATTTTCTCTTTTCGCCAAATTTGCTTGTTCAATTCACCGATTTTTTCTCGTAGTTCATCTCCTTCAGCTGGGCTCTTATTATTTTTCATGGTGTTTATTACATTGTTTATCTCTTCACTTGCTCGTCTGTTTCATTATCATTAAGTAAATTTTTGAACTGTTCCCTCCATATTTCTAATACTTGCTTATGTTCCGCTGTTAATATGCCTTCTTTGTTTTTTAAGTAGGGTTGCCGATTACAGTATCCTTTCTCCGTTTTCTTTACTTCTTGGCAGAAGGATCTTATTTCCTTGTTCTGGAACTTTTCTTCCATCGTTCTACATAATTCTTTTAGTTCCTTTCTTTTTTCTTTGTACTTCAAGCTATTCTCTTCGCTGTTATTCGTCAGCACCTGTATTAATAAGTGGGTCTTAAAGTATTAGTTAGAGAGAAAACTAAAAAAATGTTCTACTGCATCGAAAAGCTAGAAATTTCCACACTGTTTAGCGGCTGGAAACACTCACTTTTGTAACTTTTACTTTTTAGCAGTAATAACCATAGCAACAAAAGTGAACACCGTATTTTCATTGGTCTAAATCAAAATACACATTGCCATTTTGTAGTATGATCATGACCTCCTTGACTTTTTTCAATCTCCTCGATGAAGAATAAAAATAAGAAAATCGCTTCCAAAGCAGTAAAACAAAAAATATGTAAGTAACTCGTACGTAAGCGAACTTTTACACTAGCCTTATTTATGTGCCTCGCTCCCTGCGCTCGCTTGGCCATATACTGCGGTTCGTCCAAAAAAGTCCTTAATTTCTTACTTGTAACTTAACACAGCTATTATTCCACTAGTATAATTATTAGGAGTAATAGTACTACATGAGAAAACGATACTTAAAAAAAGTAGGGGTCAAGAATTAAGGTAAGGGCGCGACAAAGTTAAAATCAAACCCCAGGTCTTCACGACAACCTGGAAGACACCTCAACGGAATCTCAGGAAAACTGGTGAACCAAACTACGGTCGCTTACCTTTGCTGTCAGTTAATAATTTCACTATAAAAAACACGTTATGCACGTCTGCCCTACAACAGAATACAATGAAACACCCAATAATATTTTTTCATAATAGCTACATGTGATTGTATGTACTACATCAGTACTGCTTGCTTGATCGAAATGTCACCCATAAGAGCCAAAGCCGTTAAAATTTAACAGCCACGGCCGTGATAACCGTTGCAACTACCAAATGACGTGCCGGATTCAGGTTACTAGTAGGTTTTATTTATAGTTATTTATTGTATAAGGATGTTATATTACAAATAGTTCACGAGAGAAAAGTTAAGCCCTCGAGGCCGCTAGGCCGAGAAGAGTAATTTCTCGATTTACACGTTAAAACCGCTACTAATAAATGACGTTATGTAAGTAGATGTTTTGTTTATATTGCGATTTGAAAACGTGGGTATCTTCAGATAGTGCTGATTCAGAGAAGGAAGAAGTGTTAAGAAACTATTATATTTAGAGAAAAATAAATCAAAAGCAGCGAAAAGTGTGGGTTTTTTTTAAAAGTTATATTTGCATATTTACAATCTACTCTTACAGTTTGAGTAATAAGTAAATTTGATATATATATATACACACATGTCATGAGTTGGGATCAAGCCATCGCTATTCTCCCAAAGAGTTTATAGTAATTTTGGCTGAGTTAAGCAACTAGGTCTTGTGGCCATTTACGCTTCAAGAAATATTTTTACACAGGGAGCAGCTCGGAGAATATCAGGGGCGGACTGGCTGGGGGGCAGGGAGGCAAAGTCCCCCCGGGCCCTCATACCCCACGAATGCGGGCCTCTGCTGGCCCCCAGTTTAAAAATCTAGATACATACATACTTCAGAAAAAATATTGTGAAGAAAATATCCATTTATTGTGTCAAGTATTTGTAGTGGTAAAATTAATAGGAGGAATACTAAAAATTTATTTAGCTTACTAATTAGTCGACTAGCGACAGTTTCGCGCTAATCTTAAAGTGGATGGATATTTGGCAAACATGAGCTACTGTTCATGTTCCCACGTCAAAATAAAAAAAATTAAAAAAATTGAACAAACTGGGTTATGGGTTCAGGAAAAAGCCCTCAAGCGGAGTTTTGCAGGTGATAATTGTCTACATCCTGTAGTATTATTTGATTTAAAAAAAAACTAGTTCTGAAGCTGAAGCACATGTAGTTTTGATTTTTCTTTAATTAGGTCCTACTCGTAGACTACAATATGTTGAGTCTGTAGCATTTTCAAATCTATTTTTAAAGTACGAATACGTATTATTGCTTAGCCGCACACAGGTTTCTTGTGAAAGGGCGTTAAATAAATTTAAAATAAGCACATCGCGATTCTGGGTAAGTGTTTTTCAAAACTTATTAAAAGCCTTTATGATTATGAGTGTTGATAAAGATGTCTTCGAGTCTCGACTTTTATTACATTTTGAAAAAAAATTAAAAGATTATCTCTACTTTTCGCCAATATTCTAACCTGCTAACATTGTATTGAAATGGCAAATACATTTTTACATGCCTGGTCTAAAAGGCGAAGGTAGTACTGCAATTGTGAAAACATCACCTTCCGTTTTCAGATCTTCATATTTCAGGGTCTCTACATGTTTTCTCAATTCCATATTATGCCTGTCTGTTAGTACGTCTGTTTATCCGTCTGTCTGTCCGCCTGTTGGCGGCATTGTTCAAAAACCATTTTTTGAAAGAAGACGATATTTTTCATACGAGTGTGTACATGTGTATCGGACTCGAGACCCAATATATTTTCGGTCAAATATATACAGGGTAAGCACCTTAAAAAATAAAATGTTGTCTATTTTTGCTTTAACGCAGGAATAGATAAAAGTAATAATTTCACATAGCTTACATTTTTATCCTTAATGGAAATGGAACCCAAAAGATTGCGTAAATATCGTAAAATGTATAGATATGCAGAGATCGATGCATCCCTTATATTTTATTTTTATTTATTTATTTACACCAATAAAACATGGCATGCCCAATTACATTATTGACGGTTCAGGCCTCTTACCGTATATACTAGTATAATATAAAAAATAAAAATTACTAACTAATAACTAAAAATTTAAATTTTGAAGCTAATAATACCTAATTACAAATTAAAAACTAAACATTCCTACTACTGGTTCGGGTTTCAATCAAACTTTTCTATAATAATACATATTAACTTTTTTTCTAAAGAATGTAGGCTTTATGTTAAATATAATGTTTTATGAATGGTGACCATATGCATTGGTGGTTATAATTATTCTTATCATAGGCGAGTTAAGTCTGTAATACCTTCGATGTAGGTACATGGAATATATTTTTTGGTCTAATTCTATGTGCCGGTATATAAAGACTGACAATAGATAACAAATTCGGACAATCAAGTCTGCTGTTTAACAATTTATTTAGAAAACAAACGTCAGCCACTTCTCTTCTGTATTTTAAGTATAGATGCAAAAGTAAGTAAATGTAACTCGCACGAGGGAAGTTCCGTGTAAACCCTTTTACAGATTTGTACTGACTACTTTCTGCATTTTCATTAATATTAGGTAAGTATCCAGGTTTTTACGAAGGGGCAGGGGCCTTTTAAGGCTGAAGTCCCCCCGGGCCTTTCCTTTGCCAGTCCGCCCCTGGAGAATATCAACTGGTGTCACAATTAATTAACAATAAAAATAAGTTCTACAGCTACTACAGAATAAACCAAGGTTGTTACAATTTATTAGTATCAACGGTACCTAAAACCTTTATTTTAATCTTGACCTTTTAAACACCTCGAAATATTTAGCTGTTTGGTAATAACCGCAAAACAAAAAACCCTAACGGTTACTTAGCGCTTGCGCATCGCTAACCAGTGGCGTCCACCGTCCACCAAAATTCAGACTAGATGGAAGGTGGCCGTGGGTGGCTACCGGTAGCTCAGTGAGACCTGCCGCATATGATTACGCATGCTGGAATTTTATTTGATGGTGGTTGATGGCTATTGGTGATTCAGTGGGACTAATACATAGATACAGTAATGCAAAAATTCAGACGACAAAACTTTGAACATAGACCTAAATCTAAGCAAGCAAACACTTAAAAAAATGTAGATTGGCGACACCAAATACAAACTTTTTACAGCATGCAGAAGTTACTCAAGTACATTTTAGTATAACAAAAATGCAGAATTTTATACCATAACTCAAGCTATGGAGCGAAAAGAGAATGTCCAGTAGTTGGCTCACTAGATATGTACGGTGGTGGTACTAGTAGCAGTATTTGTGGGGAGACTAATGTCAAGCAAGTAGGCCTTCATAGGCCCTCTTTTCCAACTCCGTGGACAAGGTCTAGGCATGCGGAATACCAGGTACCTTAGTCCTACTTAGAATTTTGCCGAGACTAAGGGGTTCCAACCCTAGCAATAGCCCAGTCAACGAACGAAATATAAAAATAATAAATCGGAAAGTTTTAAAATTTGGCGAGGATGTTTATTTGGGCGCACTATTGAATATATAAAAAGTGGTGAGCCGGCGCCGCCATCTTGGAAAGAGGGTACAGTTTTCTAGTTTTTTGCAAATATCCTACGAAATATCAACTTTATCACAAAAACCGATCTTACAAAAATGAAAGAGCATTAAATTTCCCACAAAAAAGCATAACACATTTTTTTGTCATTTGAATAGTTTTCTCGAAAATGGCCAGCGAATGTTGTGTGGATCGATAAATCGCTCTAAACGCGGGCAGTCGGATAACGTTATCTAAATTTCTGCTCCAAAATGTTTTATATTTTCAATGGTGATAATTTTTATAGTTCTACAAGAAAAAAGATTATTGAAAAATTTATTTTAAAAATATTATTATATACTAATAAATTGGTTATTTGCGATTCTTTGTAATTCAATAAGTTCGATTGTTGTTGGGACTTTGGATCATAATTGTTAAAATGTTTTTGTCGACGTTTCGGTTTATTTAAAACTATCTTCAGGACACTGATATTATAGAAAATATGGGTAATAAATAATAAAACAATAAATCATAATGTATCAAACAAGTTTGGAGTTGTAGATTGTTGTTGTTTAAAATCCATATATTATATATTATACACTCACTTGATTATTACCATTATAGGGGCATTCTCTTTTCAATGTGGCTGGGTCCGGATATGGCTTCATCCACCACCTCAGGAAATCTAACGGATCCATCAATAATTAAAGATCGACACTTTCTGTAAGGGAAGTTGGCCTCGTGTCCTTTAATGTCCTCTGATCATCTCCATCTTCATCGACATTTTCAATGTCATCGTCGACTGTGGTTCGACCATTCAGACAACATCCATGGCAATTATGACAAACCGCCATACAATTAATTCCTGATTTTCTGCCTCCACACATATTTGCACATCCAGTTGTACATTTGCAGAATACGATGTCTAACAAATTTTCTGAAGCAATTGGGTCCATTGTTTATATTGGAGTAAGATAGCCTTCTTTACGTCTCCAACCCCAATTCTCAGGGAATAATTCATTCCCTTGCCATTTTTGAACTTGCTGGTATACCCGCAAAGAATATTGCTTGGCTGCTTCTTCTGTTGGCGGTAGTGACGGAATATCTGGTTTAATTTTTGTAACTACTTTCATGAAGCAATAAAATCCGTGTTTCTTTAAAGGATTATCTGTAAGGCGAGCACACTTTACATTTTTAAAATAGTTTAACACACTTGACTTTTCCGTTGTTGAACATCGCTGAAGTCGTGTCACAGCCACTAAAGGGCTAAAGGCATGTAAGAAGAGAATGCTGTTCCCAAGTCCCGATGATTGCAATTCCTGTGACGAATATACTTTTGTTTCAGTTGTGCCTTTTCCTGGTTTGACCAAAAAAATTGTATTTTGTGGTGGAACTAGTGCATTCAATAATACCAGTAGGTTAATATCTTCACCAATAATAACTATATTTTCGTGTGAAAAAGATGCTTCGATACAAGTAGCAGTATTAACGATAAGACAATCTGCGTCATCAGTGCTTTGTCGACATGCAATCGCATGGTCATTCAGTTTCTTTGTCAGCATGTCAATTAATCTGCTTTTGTTATTTTCATTTGATAAAAGTGGTTCCTCTCGAACAGTAACATTCATGTGTTCTTCAAAGTTAATGTCTACCAATTTTTTAACCAAGGATCGATGAATTTGCTTCTATTTCTTGGTACTATTCTGGGTATTGGAGTAACTATCGAAGACCATTATGCAGTTTTGGCCGTGGTGATTTTGAACATAATTTACGTAGCCTGTCCGCGTTTAGAGCGCTTTATCGATCCACGCAACCTTCGCTGGCCATTTTCGAGGAAACTATTTCACTGACAAAAAAAATGTGTTATGCGTTTTTGTGGGAAATTTGATGCTCTTTCATTTTTGTAACCTTAGTTTTTGTGATAAAGTTGATATTTCACTGAATATTTGCAAAAAACTATAAAACTGTAACTTCTTTCCAAGATGGCGGCGCCGGCTCACCTTGAATTTTTCGGAACTTTTTATATATTCAATAGTACGCCCAAATAAACATCCTCACCAAATTTTAAAACTTTCCGATTTATTTTTTTCAAACGCTGAAAACGGGTCTTCGTTGACTGGGCTACAAGGGATCTTTTACAATGTTCAGTAGTTCGCTCACTAGATATGTACGGTGGTACACTTAGATCAATTTGGAAGAAAGGCGGCATTGCCAGGTAAACGGGAGATGATCACAAGTGACGAGAAGATGAGTAGGCTGAGATGCAACAGAAAGCGGATGACATGACAGGGTGAAAGTTCCCAGCTCAATGGAAGGACTTCGCAGACGTGCGGTATCCTAATCAACGACCGATGATAGATGAGATGATCAAATATTGAAACCACCGATAGTTAATATGAATAGCACAACTTAATAAATCCGAAATAAATCGAGTTGCCCTGCTGCCGCTACTATTATACTTGCAAAAATACCACAATCTCGAATCAAAACAGTCGAGAGCGTTGCATATTCACTAGAATGGTGGAACTTGACTGCTGGTCAAAAAGCCAGATTTTCAGCTTGCCCGCTTAGTTAGTTTCCTCTCGCGGGGTATAACGGCAGAAAAGGTAATTCCCCACGAAGCTATACAGGTGTTAATTGCAAATAACAAAATCTCCGAATGTGCATAGCATAACTACGAGTAAAATTCCGACAATCAAAATTCTGCAGATTACACGCATTTCTTCGGCATGACGTCTCTCCGCCTAACTTCATACTACGTTATGCTTTTAAAACCTTGAGTTATAAATCAAAATCTAGAGAAATATATAAGCAGGGCCGGCTTAGTCCGAAATGAAAGAGAACTAACTAATATCCACAAGCGGCGTTACAAATAGAAATTAACTTAACAACAAATACAGAATACACAGAGAAGCACTTAACAGTGAAAAATAAATAACTATCTAATAGTTTAATAATAAATCAAAATTCAATGTAAAGGTTGGCACTGTCTAGAAAGGATGGAGAAGTCTTGGTACAGTGGATTTTGATTAGTCGCATCATAAAGTTACTATGTTGAATGCTTGCAGTTCTTAAAAATGTTACCTAAAGTAGAATAAAGATTTGTTTTTAATTACTGCCTATTATTTCTAAATGTCTGAAATTGCTGTCTATTTGCTCAACGTATTCCGATTTCTTTATCAATAATAAATGCTAATAGAAGAAAGAAAATATTTTCAAATGTTATGCTCAAATTTATCACCGCCTATCTTGACATTTCATCATGCCCCACCAGAGGGGGGGGGGAGTCCCTTAGTTGAGAAGCCCTGCGTTAGTCAATCTTCTATACTCTACCATCCTTCAATTACTCTCATTCCTAGTTTACTCGTCAAAAGTAACTTTTTTATTATTATTAACTATACTTGAGCCGCCGAACAGATACAGTGGAGCAGGCAACCAAAATGACGACCATTATAATTAGAACTAATTTCATTTGACTTTAAATAACTTTTTGTGGTTATGATGAAAATATCGGGAGATCCAAAAAAAGTGATCCACAGCGGGCTGTGGAAATTCAAACGTATGAATAATATGTTGGCGGCGCTGTAAGTCTATGTCAAATTGGAGGTTAGCAGGTTAGGTTTTGCGTCAGTCTGGGTCAAAACTGAAGCAAAACCTAACCTGCGAACCTCGAATTTGATACAGACTTGCAGTGCCACCAACATATTATTCACTAGGATTAGTTTTTTTTAATCGCTCGATATTTGTATCATAACCACAAAAAGTTATTTAATGTCAAATGAAATTAGTTCTACTTATAAGTGTCGCCACCTCTGTTCCTTTTAGTAATTATAATTAAAATATTATCGAGTGATCTTTGCAATACGTTATTTGGGTTGCCTGCTCACTTTATCTGTTCGGCGGCTCAAGTATAAGTCACCTTGCACCTGCACTGTGTGTTGTCTAATTACAGAATTTCAGGCTTATATGTTTTAAAACGAGTAGGTACTCAAATTTGTTTGTTTGTTAATGGAGCAGGTCTAGGCATGCAGAGTACCAGGTACCTGAGACATCAACTGCGTACGTTTCCTTAGTTACAACACATATAAAACGTTACGTACATAATAATATTACTCTACTTATTTGCTATATACGAGGATAAATTTAGTATTCCGTTTTGTATGCTAGTGTACGAAAAAATATTGTACGAAACTCGTATGAAAGTGGCTTTTCCATACTCGTCTCGAAATTCCGGACTCGGCCTAACGGCCTCTTCCGGAAACATCTCACTCGTACTGAAAAGCTCCACTTTCTATACTTGTTACGTAAATTACTATTTCTCGCTGCTTATCGAAATTTTCCTAGATTTTTGAAAAAATCATTTGGTTTGTCACCTGTCACCAGGATTAGTTTTCGTGAGTCGTGTTACCTGCGAGTGTCACATGTCACATAAACACTTGCAATTTATAAACAACACGTCTAAATCTGCATCTTGCTTTGCTAATTTTATTATCCTAGGAACTTAATAATAATATTAAGTTCCGTTTTCAAGAAAAAACTGCAAACAAATATAATCACCGACTTACACGTTTTGTTACTAAGGCTGTATCACATGATCAGCAGCGGGAAAAATTGAATTAAATCCTCTCACATTTAGTTCAGTCAAATCTAGTCACTAATCTAAAAACAACTCTCTTAACTACCGTATTTTAATTATTGATGCTTACTATTTTAAAATATACATTTTAAACCTACATACTCTGTTATCTTATAATATTTTAATTTGGTCTGTCGTATCTGATATCAGTAGTAAATAACTTCTATCTTTTAACATCTTACTTTATAAATTAAACTATATGAAATTTATTCTTTCCAGTCTCATTTCTTAAAATTTAATCTCTATTTAAAAATTAATTCAAATAACCTTTTCTATTCTAAACTTTTGCAAAGACTGACTACAATGTTTTACCAAATTCTTTTATCGTATTGATCATCAAACTATATCCACTCTTATGATATCATAACATAATATTTAAACATATAAATCAATCGCCGTGTGTTAGTAACCCAAAAAGTCGAGAACGACTTGACCGATTTGGATGATTTTTTAAATTTTTTTTGTCTTACTCCCGAGTGGTTTGGCAAAAAATAAAATTCAGAAAAATCCAAAAAGAAAGCCGGAAAATTGGAAAATATCGAAAGTGTGTTTTTCTATACACTGTACGACTTTCTATTTGCAGTCATACTTTTATGATTCTGTGGTTTGAAGGGTTTCCGCATCATGTCATAATCCAAAACCACGTTTGCCGGGTTAGCTAGTATATTATATTTTTTGAACAATAGTTTACAACTGTCTAACTAACTCACCCCTGCCAACACTCTCAAGACTCTTTTTTGTACAATGAATTTTTTTTAATATGTGTAGAGGTACCCCAGTTTATCAGACCGTACTTCATTACCCTATGAAATAATGCGTGGTATACAATAATGGCAGCATCTAAGTTTACTCGATTTTTTATTTGTCTAATTTCATAGATCGTTCTTGATAACTCAATTGAAAGATTGTCAACATGTGCTTGCCAAGTTAGTTTGTTATCCAAGGTAAGGCCTAAAAATTTTATGGTTTCAAAGATATTTTGTTTATTTGAAAATAGTAAAGTGGTAGTTTTATTTTGGTTTAAACATAGCTTATTTGCCTGGAACCAATCTGAGGCTTGGTTGATAATGCTGGTTTGTAATTGGTTGGGTAGAGTTTCATCTTCTATGTGGTTTGCAAAGGTCGTATCGTCCACAAATAAAGTTCTGAAAACTGGGATGGCATTAGGCAAATCGTTAACATAGATTAAAAATAACAGCGGTCCCAATACACTTGCTTGTTGGACACCATGTTGAATTGAAGACATCTGGCTATACTGACCTTTGTAAAATACACATTGGGCTCTGTCAGATAAGTAGGACGACATTAGTTTCATAGTTACTCCCCTGCAACCGTAATACTCCAGTTTATCGAGTAAAATGCTTTTTGAGACACAGTCGAACGCCTTGCTTAAATCAAGAAATAGTGCAAAAGATGATTTGTTTTTTATTTTCCAATGATTCTGTTGTATAATTAATGAGATTCAGCACGGCTCCCGACGTGTCCCTTCCTTTTCTGAACCCAAACTGTCTGTCCGTAAAAATATGGTTGGTTTCAAAGAAATGCAATGGGTCTATAATTTGATCTATCATCAATTTCACCCGATTTATATAAAGGTATAATTTTGGCTTCTTTAAATTTATTAGGAGATATGCCCGTGTTTAATATGGTATTTGCAATATGAGCTATTGGGACAGATAAACATAAAACATTTTCTTTGTAAATACAAACCGATTGATTATATAGGTCTAATGATTTTGACCTTTTTAATGCCTTTATAATATCTTGTACCTCGGATTCCTCAACAGCATATAAGAAGAGTAATTGTTCATTGTTTATTGGTAATTTCTTTAGATAAACACTGTCTGTGTACTTTGATGGGAGAATATTTAATAATAAATCGTCGGCTACATGCACAAAATAACCATTGTGAGATTCTGGGGAAATCACACTTAACACTCCATTGCTATTGTTATTGTTTACACCTTTTTTATTATTCTCCATATTGTTTTTTGTTTATTATCAGACTCTCCCGGCTGAGCTAAGTGCGGATGAAGACGAAGAAATAAAACAATACCTGGAGGCTCCAGATCAGCTCAGTTTACCAATCAAAAAGGTCACATTAGCCGTGATCAAACGTACAATTACCTACGAAATAAACCCAAAGAAAGCCCCAGGGTATGACCTCATCAGGGTAAAAATTCTGAAAGAATTACCGAAGCAAGTACTTAAATTCATACTGTTTATATTCAACGCTATTGTAAGCCTAAATTATTATACTGCACAATGGAAAGTGGCCCAAGTTATACTTATCTCAAAACCAGGCAAGCCACCAGAAGAAGCCTTCTCCTATAGACCCATTAGTCTATTGCCAATAATTTCCAAACTTTTCGAAAAGCTCATGCTAAAAAGAATAAAGCCTCTTCTTGAAGAGAGATCATCAGTTTGGTTTCAGGAAAGAACCTGCCACCACAGAGCAGATCCATAGGATAGTAAACGAAATCAATCAGACATTTGAAAACAAGAAGTACTGTTCTGCTGTATTTTTGGACGTGGCACAGGCCTTTGACAAGGTCTGGCACACGGGACTGCTTTTCAAAATCAAAAGGATTTTGCCGCATAACTATTATCATCTCATAAAATGGTATCTGACCAACAGGTATTTTCAGGTGAAATTCCAACAGGAACTCACGAAATTACACCTTATAAAGTCGGGAGTATCGCAAGGAAGTGTCTTGGGACCCACCCTGTACTTACTCTATACGGCAGATCTACCCACTTCAGAAAATACGCTAACAGCCACATTTGCAGACGACACTGACATACTAACATCTCACGGAGACCCAGTGACTGCTTCACGAAACTTACAAATCTCCCATGAACCGAGTTGAAAACTGGATGTGAACTTGGCGCAACAAAGCTAATGAGTATAATTCAACCCACGTTACTTTTACACTCCGACGAGAAAGATGCCCACCAGTGACACTAAATAATGCTCCTATTCCTCAAGCAGATGATGTAAAATACTTAGGCATGCATCTTGATCGAGGGTTGACTTAGAGAAAGCATATTTTTACCAAGCGTAAACAACTTCGCCTGAAGGTCACCAAACTCTACTGGCTACTTGGACGCAAATCCCAATTAATGCTTTCTATAACAAAGTCCTACTATATAAAACCGTAATGAAACCTATCTGTACATACGGACTGCAATTCTGGGGAACCACCAGCAACTCTAATCTAAAGATCTTACAAAGGTTCCAATCGAAAACTCTACGAATGGTACGTTAGAAACGAAGTAATCCATCGTGATCTTCGAGTGAACACTATTAAAGGTGAAGTGTTGTGCGCGAGTGCAAAATACCTCACTCGTCTTGAAACCCATATCAACCTTCTCGCAGTGAACCTCTTGAACAATGGTAACATTACTCACAGACTAAATAGGTATCATCCTCTAGATTTAGTAGATCGTTTTTAAATTCTGAAATATTTGTGTATACATATAAGTGTGCATTTCACTTTCTGTCTGCATTAAGGAACTTTTCATTGGAAAAGTATCATCTATGCCAATTTGTAATCACACCATTTACCTATTGTTCGATTTATCAGATTGTAAATTTAATAAATAAACAAAAAAAAATTATCAGACTCCAAAATTTCTTTACTGATTTTTTCTTTTTTTAATTTTAAGATTTTTTGTTCATATTCGTATTTTTTTTTGTTCAAATTCAGCCGATAGAAGATCATTATTTTGCAAGTTCAATTTCAAAATGTTTGCAAGATGATTT
This sequence comes from Agriotes lineatus, assembly GCA_940337035.1. Classification (NCBI taxonomy): domain Eukaryota; kingdom Metazoa; phylum Arthropoda; class Insecta; order Coleoptera; family Elateridae; genus Agriotes; species Agriotes lineatus. Next base: position 53,433 of record CALNHX010004947.1, on the reverse strand, counting down.
ATTTTTATGTCTTCCCTGGCCGAAACTATTTCTGGATTGGTAAATATAGAAGCATTTTTACATTTGTTATTTGTATTTATTTTAATGGGAGGAGAAGATACATCGTGATAATATGAAAAAACTTTATAAAAAACATTAACTGCACAGTTTGGGTCAGACTCTCTATAGTATAATTCTATCCAATCTTCAGTTAACAGGTAATTTGAAAATTTTATTCTATTTCTAGAACTTTTATTTGGTACGGTTTTGTAAACAGAGGTCGCCCGTTTCTGAATGGTGTTAAATTTAATTATTTGAGATTTATGATCAGATATGTGAAATTCAGCCACAGTTACAAGTTGTGTTTCAAAATTTGGAATTTTTTTGTACTCTAGTAAGTAAGTGAGTAAGTTTATTTATTTAGTATAATATAATAGTACATAGAATCATTATTATTATATCTTATTATTTATCATTAATAACATTAATATTAATAGTATTGTTTCACAAAGCTGCTTAAATATTTTTTTAAACTATAAATGTTTGTCATTTTTTTACATCTTGAGGAAGCGAATTATAGACTTTTATCTACGATCACTACTAAAAGTAGGCCTTTTAGAGCTAGCTTGTTTCACTAAAAGTGACGTTTTATAGTTTACCGTAGTTAAAGAAATCAGCTGTTTACTTTAAGCACACTGGCTAAAAGTGAAGTGAGGTTATAAACTACAATTTCGAACTGGAAGTGAGATTGTAAAGTTATTCTAGCTGCTTCTTGCGTTAGAGGTAAAGTGTTTTTGAAATAATTAAAGCATTATGTAATGAATACAGTCAGATGTGGAGTATCAATAATTACATTTGGTAACTCACCTTGACAGCACCGGCGTGGCAAACAATCGCCCGCGAGGCGTGGCCTACTGTTTATTATGACATAAATTAAAAGTGTCGCAGATGCAAACCTTTGTTAAATCGATACTTATGGATTAATAACAGTAAAATTAAGGTCGTAGATAAAATATTGTATGCAACGCGTGCTAAAAGTCGTTTATGCACGAGACATGAAAATTATGAAACGAAGCCGAACGTCAACTTTTAGCACTTGTTGCATAAATAGCTATTAGTCCCTTGTAATACAGAGAATTTTGTGTTCTCGCTTTATTTAATTTAGGCAGCCTAAAATCAAATCGATTCCTTGTTTTATATTGATGAACGTCAGCATTTAGTATCAAATGATCCGACATAATTTAGTAATAAATTATTAACAGCTTTGTAAATCAAAACCACTGTATTAAAATAAATACGTTATTTGATACTTAGCCACTGCAACGTATTTAGCATTAACTTAATATGTATTCGTATATTTAGAACATCAAAATATTTCGCATCGCTCTGTTTTTGCAACCTTTGCAAATCCGTTTCGTAACAAAGAAACGGGATACTGGCACAGTATTCAAAGTGTGGTGCAATAATGGTTTTATAGACTAGAATTCTAGCATTAATACTTAGTTTACTAGCTATTCATCCCAAATATCCAATTTTTTAGCAACTTTCTTAATGATAAAATTTATATAACTACGAAAAGTAAGTCTATTATCTATAATAACTTCCAGATATTTAATTTCAAGCACTTGTTCTATTTCTAGACCGTCTATTTTTACTTTAACAGTTATATTTTCACTATTAATTTTATTTGTCACAATTATGCACTTTGTTTTGGCAATATTTAATTTTAGTTTTTTGATTTGTAACCACTTTGATATTATCTCAAGATCTGTATTTATTTGGTTGACGGCATCAGTAGTATTTTCTGCAGTTACCCAAATGTGTCGTCAGCAAAAAAATTTAGCCAGCAGTGTTTGATCATTGATGTACAGTAGAAATAGCAATGGACCTAATACAGATCCCTGTTAAGAATTTCCGTCGATTCCTCTTCATCATACACAGTTGTTTGGGTTCTCGATTGCTTGTATTCCATATTTGTCCAGTTTTGTAATCAATTTTTTCCTATCGATTGTTTCAAATGCACGCTTATAATCTAGAAACGCGCCCACTACATTTTTCTGTTGATCAAGTTCACTTTTCCAATTCGCTAAAACTAGATTTAATGCCGTTTCACACGAATGTTTGCTTCTGAATCCGGATTGTTTGCCACTTATTTGCTTCGATAAACTTGTGCAATTGGTCTTTGACAATTTTTTTTTAAATTTGTTCGTACACTGGCAACGTATTAATTGGTCTAAATTTTTCACATGTCTTTGTACCCACAATTTTTCTGATAGGAATTACTTTGGATTTCTTCCAGCATTCTGGAAAAATTCCACTCCTTAACGACTCATTTATTAATTTTACCAGCGGATTTCTTATAATTGTCAATGTATCTCTTAGAACCTGAACAGAAATGCTATCTGTGCTACCCTCTCTTTTTATGCTCGTTATTGTTTTCTCAAGATCGATTATAGAAATCTCCTTAAATGTAAAGATGTTAACAAGATCAGGTATAAATGCCTCTTCAAAACCGGTGTTTAGTATATCACGATTTATGTCGACAATACTATTTATGAAGTATTGGTTAAAATGTTCAGCTATCTCTTTGGAATCGGTTACTTCTACTCCTTGGAATACAATGTAAATTCTGCTTCCGGCTTTTTAATTATATGTTTAATAATTTTCCACAAATTTTTTGAATCGCCTGACTTTCTTTAATTTTATTTTCATAGTAGCGATTTTTCTTGTATTTAATCAAATTGCTATATTTGTTTCTCATTTCTTTATAATGTTTCCAATCATTTGCATTTGCAAATAATCTAGCCTTCTTGTATAACGTGTCCCGATATTTCTGTAAACGTTGCAAATCTGTAGAAAACCATGTGTAAGAATTTTCCACCTTGCTAATGCGGTACGTAATCAGGTCAGCTAAGCAATTATGCAAAGACTGCACAATGCATGCAGCTGCAATGTGTACATTTTTACTCATATCTTAATTATAATTAGCCAATTTATTCAATAAAGCAGTTTGTGAGTAGTCATTAAAGAATTTCCTACGCACCATTTTGAACTCGTTGGTTATGCATTGTTTACGAAATCTGAGCTCAATACTGGAATGGTCAGTGATCTTCGGTGAATCTAGGACATCAACATTTAAATTCGAAATGTTAGTTATTACCAAATCTATTAATGTGTTCGAAGTTTCAGTCACCCTTGTATAATCGCGAACTAATTGTTTCATGCCTAGATGTTGAATTAGATTTGTTAATAGTTTCGTCTTTGGACATGTCAATCTTAAAATCACCTATAATTAAACGTTTGCTGCGGTCTGATACATATTTGTCACACCATTCTTCAAATTTCATTAAAAATTCACCATTGCTTGAGCTCGGAGACTGGTAGACTACCGTGTACATACCTTGATGAAACCCTGTTCTTATACAGATTGAAATAGCAATAAGTTCTTGTTATATGTGATATTCGATATTACCCTAAATTCAATATTGTTTTTCAACACTATAACTACGGCTCTGGTCTTTCGACTTTGAGAATTACACCTTATTGTACTATACCCTGGAAAATGTATTTCACAATCCTCTATCTCATCTGTAATGCGAGCTTCACTTAAGTATAGCAACGCTGGGCGCCTCCATAAGATTAAAATTTCCAATTCTTCTATGTTTTAACATAGTACTTTGGAAATTAAAATATATGATTTCAGAACTTCTTTCGCCTACTCTAAAAAATCAATTTTGCTTCTAGCTTGTTCCAATTTTCGTTTAAAAACTGCACAGTCGGTACTCCAAGCTGGATGATTTGTGTCTAATTTCATTCTCAATTTTTCCACTGCATGTGCATAGTGTACACATTTTAGGTCATTATCTGTCGCTCGACATTCACTCAATAGATGTGACCCAGAACATTTTGGGCAAGCTTTGTTTGACCTGCATTCGCTGGCTTTCTGATTAAATCCACTGCACGAAAAACACCTGGCGACCTCTACAGCATCGTAAATTCTGCATCTATCACAACTAATGTTTAATTTTTCTTCTCTCATCATTAACCTGTACGCCATCGCATTAACTTCTGCATACACCGTATTATATCTTCTTCCAGCTTGACTTTTATTTTCTTTAACATGTACTACTTTAAAGTCAGCTTCTTGCACATCTAAATAATTATTTTGACTTCTTATTTTATCTTCTATGGCTTCAAATGACAATTTTTCGCTCAATCCGACTATTTTGATCCTGGGTAATCTTTTTTTCGGAATGGTTACTTCATAATTTTCTCCAAGTTTGCTTGCTACTTTTTCTTGTACTTTGTTCACTGCCTCTCAATTTTTACACTCTATTACAATACCGCCTTTGCTAACATGTCGAAGTCCGGAAAATTCTAAGTCAGTAGGATAAATAGATTTTTTATGTCCTTTTTCGTGTTCGTACTTGTTTGTTTCCGATTTGTCGGCTTTATTAAGACAAGTGGATTGTGTTTCTTAATTTTAAGTTTTTCAGCATAATTCATTTCCGCCGTATCTTGCTTTTCAATTACTTGTTGAATGCTGGTTTGTATTTGTTCGTTGCGAGAATTTATAATGCCGTGTAACTCAACTAATTTCTGTGATTGATCCTTCCGTTTCTCGTTCTGTTCACTTAATCTTCCACATACATTGTTCCAAGCTTCCTTCATTTGCTCTAATAATGTATATTATGATTTTTCTTATCGGCGCACTGCTCACAAAACCAACCCATCCACTTTTTGCTCGTAATGTAAGCATAATCGTTACTGCCAATGTTCACACATTTTGAATTGTAATTTTTGTCGCACATGCCAGCACATGGTAATATTTTGTCCGTTCTTTTTAGTTCAGAAAAACACCTTCCACAATTTCCCGCCATGGTTTTTTTAATTTCCGAATGGGCGATACTTGCCCAAAGATTAACACTGTAGATTTGGCCGAGTACTCACACACGTCCGCACCCGACAACGTTCACATTACCATCTGTAAAGTCGATGATATTTTGTAATCCAAATGAATGGAATATGTAAGTAATTTCGATGCTGTCCTTAGATTTAACTGGAAGATTTATATTAAAATCGCCACCAAACACTAGTTTACTATTTTTTAAATTTTTAGATATTAAGTAAGTCAAGAGCAGGAGAAAGATTATTTTTAAAGATATCGATATTACCACTTGGAGAACGATATAAAGCCACAGCAAAACAGCTCAAATCAGCAAGTTTAATGCCAGTGCATTCAAAATGTTTTTTACTGTTAAATTCATTAATGAAATTTATTGGCATAAAAACGTGATCAGATCTAGTAAAAATACATACTCCTCCACATTCACTCTCTAATCGGCAGTAACAAGAAGCTAGATTGTAATTATTTGGTGTATATACTTGTTTTTCTCCATCCTTAAGCCAATGTTCACTAATCATCACCACGTCAACATTTTGCTCAGTTAAAATGGATTCAAGATAATTGTGTTTGTTCCTAATACACTGAATATCTGCATATAAAATAGTAATATTAGTTATTACAAAAGAGCGGCAGTGAATGTTTGTCAATGATAGAAGATACTTGCTCTTCTGGGCACGTCGGTCGTATTAAAAATTTCGTTTTGGTGAGTAGTATTTGCCATGGCTTTCCCTGGATTGTTATAGGCGTATTAGATGTTGGAAAGAGACAAATTATTTGTAGGTTACAAGGTCCGCCGATGCAGTAGAAGATTCTATGCCATACGCTTCAAAGTACTTCATGTATAATTTTTTAGCGACTTCAAGTCTACAGGAAGGCCATCAGAAGCCAAAAACACCCTTAGAGAAGCATTTGTAAAGCCCTCGTGACAAACTGATTGCGGTTATTCATGTAGATAGGATATGTACAACCTGACGGCATTCGTTATTGCTGGTTCCCGCAGACGAGCCAAAAGGTATCGGCCTTCATCGGCGGCAGATTGCACTGTCAGTTTCACCCTAGGCGGAGTCATTGCATCTATTGTGAGATTTGTTTTCTGGATGCCTGCACTCACAAATTTTATGGGTTGATTTTCTTTAAAGGTGCGTTGTTTGCCAGCTGCTATAGCCTCCCCATCAGAATGAAGTGTTATAATTTTCACTTGAGTAGCCACTTCTTTAGTTGTCTTTTTCTTCACCTTGTCCAGCTGCGTTTCATTTCTTTCGCTAGAATTTTCCTCAAAATGGCACTCTCTTTCTACTGACCACTTTACCGATACACCAGCAGGCCAAAACTGCTCTTCTGCTAATCGAGCGGCAGACTTTCTGTTTATGGTGCCAATCTTGTATGTTATCTCCGCTGCATTTTCTGATTGTTTTAATAGGGGGTAGCATCTTATAAATTTCGACACTCCGAACTTTTCTTTAATATAATGTACTACGTGATTGCTGTTATAGTACGACGGAAGGTTTCTCACAATCACATACTGCCATTCACTTTTGCCTACTTTTTTATCTTGAGTAGGTAAGGTTAAATTCGATACTGGTTTTTGGGCCACCCAAACTAGGAGATAGTTCTGTTGTTTGGGTGCCAACTGACATACAAGACTTTGATGTTTGAACTAGAGTCGGTTGTGAAGTCAAAGAAGCAACACCTGGAGTTTTTAGGGTTTTCAGTCTTATTTGGAACTCCGCCATGGACTCTGATATTTTTGTTAACTTATGTTGTATTCCTTCTATGTTTTTCCTAATTTCACTTGAAGATGGATCATGTACCTGTACTTTGATTTGGTCTTCAATGCTGTTGAAGAAGACTGAGGAGAGATTGAAAAGATCCTGCTGCATACCGTTTATACTTTTTCTAATTGATTATGGGCCACAATCAGTGAAGGACTGACACATCGAGTAAATTTCCTCAACTCTTTTATGAAGCAAATCTAGCTTTAAATCTTGGTTATATACCAATTCGTGTGTTTCCGTAATAATCGGAATTGCATCAGCCACTTTCTTAATTAGTGACCCTATAGCCTCGATGTTATCTTTTGGTACTTGGTCCCTTGTAAATTGTGAAACTTTTTTATGCAGTAATTTTAGATTGGGAGAATCACATAGAACGCAAAAATATTTCAGTTGGTGATTTTTTTATTGCTAAATCGTTGTTAATGTGGTGTTGTCAAATCCACTGCATGTCATACAATATATGCACTTACACTCACCACTACACTTGTGTTTGTATTTGTCCTTAATATCCAGGAAAAACTTTTTGGCAAGCATCGCATTTGAAATTAGCCATTTCAACGAAATTGAGTTCAAGTTCACTACCCACTACCAGTAGTAAATCATTTAAATGTAATAGGAAGTCAAATCGCAATTATTTGCAAAATTGGTTTCTTATTGTGTCACTGGGTTATGTTATGATGAATTGCGTACATACGAAGTAATATGTAGTTTAGGCAACACAGCAAAACAATACACACACGAGTATTAGCATGGAAGAATGCAAAACACTGCAAAACAAGCGGAGCAAAATCAAGAATGCGTCCGCAAGGCACGACGAGCAAACTAATACTGTTAATTATACAACGAGCATCAAAAACGCCACGTCAACTTGATTTCAAATTGAAAACTCACTAAAAATCATATTAGGTAAGATTTGATTATTTTAAATTGAGAATACCAAATTGAAATATACGGTACCCCCCACCCAAGAAAAGCACCCTTCCGTGCTTTCCAAAAATACTTCGACACTCAACATCACTTCGTTTCGCTAATACAATGAAATATTATGAACCAGTTATTTATTAAAAAAAAACCTAAAAAATGTTTTTTGCCGACGACCATACCTCAAAAGTTGATGTGACCTTCATTTTCGTAGGACCTATCGTATGAAAACGATCCAAAACTTCAGGAAGGTTCCTGGCGACCGAAATCGTGTACACATACCAACATACATACCCCGCACAGCACGTTTAGGTACCCCCCAATACGGGGGAGGGATCTAGTGGGATGGGGTCTTTACCAAAAGATCCGCACAGCCAAGACAGAGATTTGATATAGTGGGTTCATTAGTCGGTTGGCACGAATTTTAGAGATATTTGACTCAGAGTGGTTTTCCATATGAGGAAATTTCAATACTTCGTACACTTTCTGTCGAAATAATAAATAGTTTTAACAGAAGTGCGCAATAAAATTAGAGTAGTGTGCAATATTAGTATATTATGATATGATATTAGTTTTATAAAACGCCGTGTCTAGAACCACGCTACCGTGGAGCGAAACGAAAACAATTCCTCCACGTTGAGTGCGTCACAAATGATATGACGTCAACTTCTTTCGAGTGAGAGGTACAAATGGCACACCATAGGTGTTATTTCAACGGTAAAGTAAAATACAGATGCATTATTTATAATATTTTTTTCATTACTCATAATAAACCACTTATAAAACAAATGTGATAAAAACTGAAACATATACTTTATTTAATGCTCTTAATACACTACTTATAAAACAGATAAAAAACTAAAACATAAAGTATATTTGGTAACTCAAAATGTTATAATAATACTTGTTTGTAATAATAATTCTCAACTAACATGTACCACAGCAACTTCTACAGAACCAGAAATTATTCTTGGGTTTTCTACTTAATCCAATACAAGTAAAATCATACCACAAGAGGCACGCACTACATTGTACTACATTAATAGGTGGATCTACATTTTTCTTGTAATTACCACATTCACGCGGAGTTTTTCGTTCTTCAGTACATTTTTGCTGCAGTATTTGAAAACATTTTTTCTCAAAAAAATTTTCCACAATGGTTAGTTCTACCTGACAATCAAATATTACGTGACTCGTGATACCTTTTATGTCATTCTCAGAAATTAAATATTCTTGATGTAGAGCGGAATGTACAATGTCGTCATTTTTAGTTAGTAGTTTCAGAAGAAAACCAATTTTCTCAGTATAACTTTTGTTTTCAATTGGCATTGGATGCAAGTTGTCCCTTTTCTTTTTTAACCCAATAACAATCAGATCTGACCCAGATGGTCGACCTCTTTTTAATTGCCGAAGGCATAAGGATTTCTGATAAATGTTTATTTGTGGTATTACCACTATCACAAGCCATTAACTCTACAGAAACAGATGCAGTTGCGGGTAAATCATTGTCATGGTAATGATTATTAGGCACATCTACATCTAGGATGATAATAGGCATATTCCCAATATCAAAATCAACATTTTCGGGATTAGAGCTATAGTGTGCGCTCCTTTCCTCAAACACCACATTTTCGCCATTAGAGTTGTCGATTGCCCTCAATTCCTTTGTGTTTGTAGTAGTAACTACTCCTACTTTCCCTGCCGTTACTTCTTTCCCATCTTGCCATATGTCCACTATTTTTCTTAAAATTGAAATTGAGTATTTCCTGAATAAGTAGCCAAGTTTGTCAATTCACTTGTAATAGCAATTGCCTTTTTTCTTTTCTCACTAAGTGATAGAAACCGCTGTTTATTTTCACTAGTTATGTATGTCGCTGAATTTGTTTCTGATTCTACGATATCAGACTGATTCCGTGTTGAATTTTCAATAGAGAAACTTTTGGGCCACCTTATACTGCACAAATCTTTATCAAAGAGATTCGAGTTACTTTGTTGCCTCACAGCAATAATGTGACGGCATGGTAGACCCATTGACGTCCAATCCATGCATTCACATTCCGTTGTACTTACTGTTATGTTACCCCGGCTTGATTTCACAAGACATGTGTTTTCAGATACATCGGATAAGATAGTGATGTATTTCAATAAATTTAATTGGTTCAAGACGTACCGAAAACTATAGTTTGTAAGAAGTTTTGAATACTGATCCTCAGAGCTACCTGTACGGTACCTTATGACAGGTGATGTTAATACTTCTTTTGCTGTAGTATGGCGTCTTTCATGTTCTACCGAATTAAGAAACATAAAAATGCTTTTGTAAATTGTAGGAGTGAGCTATGTTTTTGAACCACTTGCTTTATCTTATTGTTAATAGATTCCAATCTGTTGTTAGTAGAGTTTTTGAAATTATTATTCATGTATTGAGGTGCCCATTCGTTTCTAATGGTATGCCAGTTTTTATTGTAGTATGAAAGAACACCTTCCGGAACACATCGAGAAAACTCTGCATATATGTCGTTATAATCATCCTCTGTTTTACTGTACTTATATCAATTTTACAATTAATTCCAAAGCTAAATTTCGATCTCCTTTTGATATGCGAAGTTTTTCACACGATATTTCTCTTCTAAAAGTCTTCATAGTATGAATTAAGCACATATAGGTAGAAGCATGTGGAAATTCTCTTTTCAAAATTTCTCTCTCAAGTAGATCTTTGTTGGTCATTATGCATTTAGTGTTTATCCATTTTGGGTTTAAATTTTTAGGACCGAATTAACCAAGTTATAGTGTCTCTATCTTCTACAGCTAATAGTCCTACTCCTCCTATTCTGCTTTCTCCATTTGAATCCCCGAGCAAAAAATATATACAGTACAACCATTCTTGAGTAATTTATATATCCTGTCAAAAGCTACAAATTCAGGCCACGATTCCATATTTTTTTACATTGCCGGTGTAGAAATGAACAAGCCTTTAAAACTTTTATTTTCATCTAGTATTGACACAGTTCCTTTTCACTCTTTCAATAAACTGTACTACTCTAAGCAAATTTTCATCATCTTTCGTCCTTAATGCCTGCTGAACGTTGCTTAAATCCTTTAACATTGGTTTCTTACCTGTATCTTGAAAAAAATTATTTTGTAATTGTTTCTTGTTTGATCCCAATTCCAAAAACAGACTTGTTGTTTCTCAGCATCAGTTAATTTTCGATTTTGACGTAGATGCTCATAAAAATCCTATACGATATATCTGATTAGTTTTGAATACATATTTTAATATTATATTTTTTTACCTTTGTTGATTTATGACACTGATGATTATCTATAAACGAACGAATTTCAAGACTCTGTCCATCCGCGCTTGCCCTTAATTTGATATTGGCGGGACAATTCATTCGATGAGTACGACAAAGTAAGTAGAAGTACATGACAAAAACTTGTATTAAAAAAATTTACTGCATTTACTTGACTCGCTTTTCCTTTACTTTTAAATTTCTTACCACCATGTATACAAGAGTAATGAATTTCATAGTATTTAATTCGGTCACTGAAATGTTTCTTTAACCTCACAGTTCTGCTAGATCGTTACCAAAACTTTCGTTTTTTCTTGTTTTTCATATGTTGATAATTCTTCGTACCTTGAAAATTTTCTACCAATCTCCAAATTCATTCTTAATTTAGAAAGTACACAATATATAGCCTCGTCACATAAACAAACGCTTACTAGTTACGAACTTAAACGTTAAACAGGCAACTGTCGCGGGCGCCGGTGCATTTCCCGTGTTCGAAATACATATTAGGACCTCTCACGCGAAAGAAGTTGACGTCATATCAGTTGTGACGCACTCAACGTGGAGGAATTATTTTCATATCGCTCCACGGTAGCGTGGTTCTAGACAAGGCGTTTATAAAAAAGAAGCATTTTGTAGCACGCACAGGTATAGGATACGACGAGCGAAGCGATGAGTGCTCTAAAAGGGTAAGTGCTACAAAATGCCGTATAAACGAGGTATCATACAGTATTTTATTTCCTTTGCCACTTTTTTACACAACAAATAAAATTTCAAAATCTAGGGTATTTCGTAGCAGTTCGCAACATTTGCGCGGTGCAATAAAGACAGCTATTGACAGTTCGATATGTATACCGAGTGAAATACCTATTGTTGCCAATGTTTAAAAAAATTATTACTCTGTTTTTAGTATTTTTATTATAGCATCGCTTTTTGTCTCTTACGATACTCAAACGAGTATCGTAATAGCCTCAGTACGAAAGCAAAGTAGATAATAATACTTTATGTAACTAGTCCTCAAAGCAAGGCTTTAGGGGACGAGTCGTAATGTTTCCGGACGAGGCGGAGCGAAGCGCAGCCGAGTCCGTAATATGAAGATGAGTCCTCTAAAGCCATTTGAGGACGTGTTGCATACAACGTTTTTTTGTATTAGCTCTCCAAACATTATAATATGAAGTTTCAATTACCATTAACGCGGCATTATATTAGGAGGCCGCGCGAAAATGTATTTTTCGCTCCCCAAACTGGTTACTTTGGAAACTGTCTAGGATCCTCAAAATGGCCATTTAGAGGCCTTGTACTTAAAGTCGTCATGGCAACTAATGTTTGAGTCCGCTAAAATGTTGCCATGACGACTTTAAGTACAAGGCCTCTAAATGGCCATTTTGAGGATCCTAGACAGTTTCCAAAGTAACCAGTTTGGGGAGCGAATACAAAAAAGGAGATATAAATATGTGTTTGAGGTTGACATGGTTACAGACCGAGGACCTCTGGCCCTTGACTGTAAGTCAACCGAAGGTAAGAACATGAATATCTCCCGTGGTGCATATAATATTTTAATTACTAGCATATTAGAAAAAGTAGTGTGAAATTTCAAAATGTCATTAAGTAACATTTACTATAAGAATATGTAAGTAGCATCAAGGATGGCCTGAATGTATGGTTGCTAAAAAATTGCTTGTATTTGCATGGTTACCATGAGATTGAGGGAAATGATTTGAAATATCCCTAGGAAGTTATGAGTAGCTTTTCATATTTTGTATCTACGACGAAAATGGACAGTTGGTAACTCCAAATGGTATTGTAGTAAATTGCTATAGTCGTCAATTTGCTTCAAATACTGTGTAGATTTTATCTTGCTCCTGAATAGGGATCTGATAATAAGCGCTACGTAAGTCAATAGTACTGAATATTCGCTTCAAATAATATAAACCAATCCCATCAATCAATTTTCAAAATTTGAACCAATGAGGGTGGAATACAGCGAATATTTTGCACTAATGCAATACCCGGGTATTTGCACAAGTGCAATATCGAGTATTTGCTGGAAGAAAAGCAAACCAACTAGGTACACAAGAAATTTCAGAAAGAAAACTGAAAACTCTTTAAAAATTAATAGTGTGGTATACAAAGGATGACATTTCTTCGAAGAATAGTCTTGCAATATTCCCCGCGTGCATTCTGTATAATTCAAGTATTTGTATACCGTAACAATTTTTTAACTTGGAACACACTTGCATGTCAGTGTAATGATGTCGAGTTTTTTTAAAATGGAACACAGGGAAAGCATGCGCAGGGCTGTTGTTAATGTTGTTATGGAAATGTTTAAGTAAATTATTGTCTAATGCTAATGACATACTTATTTTATTATCTATTTATTATTATTATTAAAGGAAATTTTTTTGTATGTACATAAAGTTCTTTAATTTGCAATTAAATACAACTACTAAATAAACAACTACAGCAATTATTTAAGTGCGTAAATTATATTAAATTTTCAAAAATTCGACCGTTAACGGCAGAGCAGTAGCCTAAACGGTCATAAAAATTGTTTACTGCATTTCTAATTTGATGTGGGGCGATTTCTTGTCAAGCTGTACTGATTCTATTTCTAAGTTCGTCCAAGTTCAAAATTTCTACAGCATTATACACTTTTGACTTAAGGTAGCCCCAGTAAAAATAGTCAAGTGGCGCCAAATCGGGTGACCGTGCCGGCCACCTTACTGGTCCTCCACGACCTATCCAATGGCATCCAAAAGTAGTAGTCAGATATTCTCTTACTTCACGGGAATAATGCGCTGGGGCGCCATCATGTTGGAAGGTAATTTGCCCTAAGTTCAACTCTGTAATTGCTGGTATGACTCTTTCCCGTAATAGTTTTAAATAGGTAGTGCCTGTTAAGTTTCCATCTAAGAAAAAAGGACCGATAATATGATTTCCAATTATATGTTACGGTATCAAACGGTTCTTACGACGCCTGCCGATGGACAGGCACCGATCACTAGACGAATCCGAGAAATGTGGCGCGCTCACCCTGGAAAATCGATAAAACAGGCTAAAGGCCCCAGCTGAAATGCGCTCAAGGCCCTATCGATTAAGTGGGCTAACGGCGCGCGAGCTGACGCACACCTCTAAATTTTCCAGCAGAGTGTACTTTCACTCGCAAGCGAGCAGCGGCACACATAAAGTTAGTCGGACAAAACAAGCGTCAGTACGCACAAATGCTATTTTTACAAGGAGTGTACCACGCTCTGGCTTCGCATTGCAGCAATTTGTATGCGAGAAGCGGTACTCACAAAATTAGTTGAACAAAGCAAGCGTCAATACGCACAAATGCTATTTTTACAAGGAGTGTACCACGCTCTGGCTTCGCATTGCAGCAATTTGTATGCGAGAAGCGGTACGTACAAAATTAGTTGAACAAAGCAAGCGTCGGTACGCACAAATGCTATTTTTACAAGGAGTGTACCACGCTCTGGCTTCGCATTGCAGCAATTGGTATGCGAGAAGCGGTATACAGGAAATTAGTTGAACAAAGCAAGCGTCAGTATGCACAAATGTTATTCTTCAAGCGTTACCTGGCCAGCTCGGCCATCTTGCAGATGGGAAATCTTCCCTGGCAGCAAATGGTATGCATTGCGGCGAAGCTCAAACGATGCGGAAGGCGAAAATGGCTGGCTTACTCACGAATCCCATTGTCGGGAGAAGTCTGCGACCACCTACCTAGGTTATGCAGAACTTGAGGACGTCGCCGTTGCAATAAATGGACACAGCGATTATTATCCCGCACGCTTACTCAAAGAACTGCGGTTATTAAGCTAAAATCGACATGTTGCTGTATTCCTGCGACGACTCGTTGCACCGAGAGCACCAACCGTTTCACACGTGTAGACTGTATAGCGAGCCCCTACCGGAACTCGCATCTGCGGGAAATCACGACGACAAGAATAGCCTTCGAGGCCACGGCACAAACTCAAAGGCAGGCGGCCTCAAGCGCCGAAACGCCCGAGGACGGCCAACGCGGCAACACAATAACTAACTGCCCTGTTCACGGCCTGCCCAGAAACGACCGTTAAACTCGCACAGCTGTGATAAAAAAGTTTCGCGCGCGACATCAACCAGCCAATCACACGACAAGATGCCAAGACAAGCAAGTGGCGGTGACAAGGAAAGCTAGAGGCTTCGCAGTTGCACCAACAGCTAAGATTCTTGGCTAACAAGCGAGTTATCGAAGCGGAACGACATCCAGACTGGCTACAGGGTGGTCGAAATTTAGAGAGAAAGATTCGGTATTTGTGAGTTTTTGCGATGAAACGCTTAAATGGCTGGAAACGGGTTTTAAATATAAATAAGCTACCCTAAAGGCGCGAAATTTAAATCAAATTACTGCCGACGGCAAAATGGCTTAACATATACCTGCCCAAGTGTTAACTTTCATTGGATATTGAGTTCTTGTTGCGTTAAGTAAATGATGGTTCTTTCTAGAGATGGGCGCGTGAGTAATTTTTCACTCACGTCACGCACGGTTCACGCTTGCTATAACACTCACGTTCACGCACGTTCACGCTCACGTTTACTCACGTTCACGGCGTGACACGCCACTCACGACGTGACACGCATCTTTTATTTCAAAATTTAAATTTACATAGAACAGAATGTTCAAATTTAAAACTAATGATAAAAAACCCTAAACAGAACTAAAACTATGTTTTGCACTTGACATAATTTACATGATATGATGCAATCAGAATAGTTGACACAAAAAGAAAACAAATAAAAATTGACTACAATAACTTACGACAAAGGATAAATACTGATTTCTCGCAAATACATTTCTTGCAGGTGACTTCAAAGACATTACTTTTAATACCAAAAGCTGTCATTGGAATTGACGTTCCCCTTATTAGTATGAGTGCAAAGGTATATGTTACTAGGCAATACTTCGAATTCGTAGGTTTAAAAGTACTTTTACGTACAAGGATCAACATTTTCAGCGTTAAGGCGAGTATAAAAAACAAAACATTACTTTTTTGTTTTTTGTTTGTTAATGGACAAGGTCTAGGCATGCAGAGTACCAGGTACCTTAGACACCGACTGCTATGGTCATATGGTCAAAGTCCTACTTAGAATTTTGCCGAGACTAAGGAGTTCCAACCCTAGCAAGGGATCTTTTACATGCTACACATCGTAGTAACATGGGGCCCACGGCTTTACATCACTTCCGAATGATGGCATTCTGTAGAGGCTTTCATCTGCATTTTTTTATTTTTGAAAACCTCACCGGGACCGGGAATCGAACTCGCGACCCTACGATCAGTAGCCAGTATACTTCCAACTGAGCTACCGACTCCGGCTACATTACTTTTATTAGAATAATAAGTTCATCTACACGTCTACACAATAAATTGGTTTAAAAATAAAACGTAATCAACATTTTCAGTGTTAAGTCGAGTATACAAAACAAAACATTACTTTTCTAAAAATAGATTCATCTACACAATACATTTTTGGTTTAATAATAAAACGTAATTAACATTTTCAGCGTTAAGCCGAGTATACAAAACAAAACATTACTTTTATTAGAATAATAAGTTCATCTACACATCTACACAGTAAAATTTTGATTTAACAATAGTATGTAATCAGCACCCGGGGCAAAATGCAGTTTTTTATTTGTTACTAAATATTTAACGTGAAATTAACGTGAAACGTGAATCACGCCTTGGAAATTTTCACTCACGTTCACGTCACGATTTTCAAATATTAGTCACGTTCACGACGTGACATGCCGTGACACGACGTGACACGACTGTTTTCACGTCACGCGCCCATCCCTAGTTCTCTCTTACCCAGTACCTACAAATCTGTGAATTTACCTCACCATTACAGGTGAATGTAGCCTCATCCGTAAAACAAATTTTATTTAAAAAGTCTTCATCGTTATTTATTTTTTCCAACATAAGTTCACAAAATTGCATCCTTTGTTCTGGATCGTTGTTTAAAAGCTCCTGGTGGTTTTGAAATTTGTAGCATTTGTATTTTGCCTTCCTTAGTACTTTAACGACGGATGATTGACTTACTTCATGTTCAGCTGCTAGCTTGCGAGTGGAAAGTCGAGAATTATTTTCAACTAAAGCCAAAATATTAATACTTTTATTTTCGTCCACTTTGTGTGGTGCTCTGGCACGTTTCTCATGGGCAGTCCTTAAACATCCAGTATTTCTAAATTTGCTTACCATCCTTGAGATAGTGGAAATGCTTGGTACCGGACGATCTGGAAATTCCGCAGCAAATGCAGCAGATACTTGCCTTAAACTAGATCCGCTACGGTAGGTGTACAATTTTCTACCTTTAAGCGAATGACAGTTTTTAATGACAACCCATTTAAATAATCTCATTTTCGGGGCAACCATACAAATCTCCATAGCAGCAACCCTGCATGTACCTTCATGTGTTCCATTTTAAAAAACTTATTTTTTGCACTACTAGTCTCAGAACGCATCGTTATTGGCCTATTTTTAGGTCGTGAAGTTGATTTTCTCCACCAAGGGAGAGAAAGTAAAATAAACAATTTTCACCGTGGTAATTAATAAATTGCTAAGTTACCAAATATGACTATTTTAATTTTGACGTTTTAAAGAGCTGTATGGGCAGGTTGACAGTTAAAATATTTTCGAAATTTGTTGGGAATTTAGGTATTAAGCCGTTTGGTAGTGCAAAAAATAGTATATACACCACGGTAGCGAATCGTCTTATAACCTTCGCGCTTTAGATACTTCGCGCTGCGCGCTCAGTATCTAATATGCGCTCAGGTTATAATGCTGCGCTTCGCTACCTTGATGTATAATATACTATTTAATCCATTGAGATGCACAATTTTCCGCTCCGCCTTAAAAAAACTCTTACGGTATATGTTACGGTTGAAGTGTTGACTTGGCTAGTTTATAGGCCAGCTGGATAGTATACAAACTATCCAAATGTCTGGCTATTTTGATGGAAAATCATATTTCTACTAAAATAGCTATGAATATTGGTTGGTTTGCATACTATCCAGCTAGTTTACAAACTATACAGGATTTATCGCAAAAGTACAAACCACAAGAAAAGTACACAAATTAACCGTTGTTTTTGGCTAGTTTACAAACTATCCACAGTATTTGGATAAAGTGTGAGCTCGTTGGTTAGTATGTAAAATAACCTATTCCATTTGGTTAATTTAGTTTAGGATAGCAAAATAATTCTTGGTCAAAAATAAAGTTTATTTATATAGGTACAACATAACATTGCTATTACTACTTAAAAATAAGTTAAAAAAAAGTGACATACAGGTACTATTTGTGTGACAAAATATTAATAATAAACCTTAGAACAGTTTCGCGTATTCTCTTTATACGTTGCAAAAGTTGATTATAATCACTGTCATTCATTAATTTTGAATTCTGCGACTTTTACTCGTAAACTTAGAAAAGCAGGTTTTCAAATTGCTGCTGTTGATTCATTTTTAATAACCAGATACCTATCCTTAAACAAATTTCACAAGACACGACAGTAAAAAATAACAACACACAGCACTTGCCGTAAACATAACCTCACTTTTCTAATAAATTAGCCAAATGGAACTGGTTAGTTTACATACTAACCAACGAGTTGGTTATTATGTATTACTACTAATATTAAGTTCACACTTTATCCAAATACTGTGGATAGTTTGTAAACTAGCCAAAAACAACGGTTAATTTGTGTACTTTTCTTGTGGTTTGTATTTTGGCGATAAATCTTGTATAGTTTCTAAACTAGCTGGATAGTATGCAAACCAGCCAATTATTTGCATTCGAATCATATTAATAACCGAAAGATTATTTGAATAATCATTCGAATCAATTTTGGATCTCGATTCGTTTCGATTAAGTCAGCCGGTTTGCCGGTTGTCGGTTCACCGTCATCTGCATCGACATCGTAACTTGCAGATAGCAGAGGAACTCAGTTAATCGTTAATTATAATAATTGTATAATAGTATATTACGATACGAGTTTTATTAAGAAGCATTTTGTAGCAGGCACGGATTTAGGGTACGACGAGCGAAGCGAGGAGTGCCCTAAAAGAGTAAGTGCTACAAAATGCCTTATAAACAAGGTATCATACAGTATTTTATCTACTTTGCCACTTTTTTAAGCAAAAAAATGAAAATTTTTAGTATTTTTATTATAGCATCGCTTTGTGTCTATTACGATACGCAAACGCGTATCGTAATAGCCTCAGTACGAACGCAAAGTAGATAAATGATTTTTATTTTATTTCTAAGGAGTTTAAACCATTGAGAATAGCTATATCAATACTAATCATAAAGAAATTATAAATATGCCAATACAAAGTATCTATTGGATCTATTTTTAGTTCCTAAAATTCTCTAGTAGCCACCCTTCCCTATTCGCTTGCACATCATACCGGTATATTTTAGAATCCATAATTTATCTACGTTCAGCTTCCGCGGTTCTAAGGACGCACACTTAAAATTTTCAACATCGAAATCCACTTCTTGTCCCGACTGCCCCCTTATTAAAAATTAAATATAAATCTGTTACGATATTAGAAAATCTTATTTCGCTTTCTGTTTATCCCTTATTAGGCATAATCAACCGCGTTTCGAAGCAAAAATTTAGGCCGTTATAAATTAATACCAACACAGCTTCGGCAAATCTCACACTCAGCAGAACGTTATCTTTAATAGGAACGGCCCCATAAATTTAACTCGTCTCAAATGTCTTAATAACATCAACAAGCAGCCGCGAGCCTCACTTGGGTCAATCAAGTACATACGTAGAAAAGGTTATATGAGTTATGAATGACGTATTATTTACAGAATTTCGATCACTCGCAGGTCGCTGCGACGCGGCACGTAGTACGTATCAGAGGTTATTTTTCATCCGAATACTTGGAACGAAAACCGAGTTACACAGGTTATTTCAATAACCGGATAACCGGTTATTTTTGATTCGAATAAGCCCATCACTAGATATAACTACTGAATATTTCCTATTTGGAAACTGACGTGGCTATCTGTTCAATATTTAGAAGAGGATAAGTGTCTAAGTAGGTATGTATGCCCTCTAAGGCGAGTTGCTTTCTTCAATAACTCTTTCAGAGAAAAGCTTTTCTATTTCTGTTCCGATAACCTGTGCATCTTGTTCTGAATTTCGTCTGGATTTCGTTGCTATGAACTTGCAGTAGGAAGATAAATTTACAAAAAGCGATCGTGGGTCAATTTTTGCTACAGCCAAACTGCATATTTACAGCAGGGGTCTTGATCCACCAAATTTAACTTTAATTTTAAAATGTTGAGACTACAAGTCGTGTCCAATAATAGCATCGGGGCATAAATCTGGTAAAACTTGGATTTTACGTTGTCATAAAGGCAGTGCTTAAGTTTTAGAAAAACGATGCAATGACCAGTTATTTGTGAACATAAAGAGGTCGTACCCATTTGACCATAGCTTGGGAAATAAGTTATGTTCTTATTTTTGACGAATTTTTCACTTAGATAGGAAGTCGAACTTCCGGTGTCATCAAAGCATCAGCTGGAGTATTAGTTATAAAAAAATTGTTAATAAATTTGCCAAGCATTGAGATGCTGCAGCTATTAATCCAGACATAGGAGCAACTGACACAGTAGTCGACTTATTTCTCTGTTTTTTTATTTTGACAGACTTTAGAAAAGTGCCCTTGCCTGGAACAAGCCTTACAAACTGCTTCTCTAGCAGAGCACATGCTTCGTAGATGTCGATTATTTACACAAAAATAGCATTTACCATTCGTGCACTAGCAGCAGCAGATGCAGCGAGAGATGAGGCAGGTAATACATATTTCTTGATCTTCGGGTTTAATTTCTTCTGATGGTATGCAATAACAACATACTTTTGAGGTTTGGAAAATGTCAAATATTGGCACTATAAGCATCTGCTACTAATTGTTTCAGTGTTAACTACAATTCTCTAAGGATTTGTAGTTCTGTTCACAGTTGTTCCGCAACAACACCACAATATTAGAAAATTTTTATGCAGCCCTTTTATAGCTTTCGAAGTTCCTTGGGTGAAGAAGCGAAAGATCAGGATTCAATGTTGATCTTGATCTGTTCGACTATTGGTCAATCCTGCTCACAATTGCGTCTCCTATTCGCTTGTGCTACTTTACTGGGCTAGAAGCTGATGTAACCTGAACTATGAACAGTTCGCCATCAATGCGTTTGTGCCTTCTTTGACTTTTAATAGGAAAAGACTCATCCAAAACAAAATCGGCATCCATTTCATCCAGCTGATCATTAGCCCATTGAACAAGCTTTACCAGCAACTAGTATGGCATTAAGAGTGATGATAACATCCACGAAAAGCGCTAGTCACCACAACACGTATACCTCTGGTCACAACGAGATTTAAAATACAGTGAATTTATTATAACGCACAATGTTGCATTCTCGTTTCCATAAGGACTTGATTGTTACTATTGGTTTTTAAGGGTACGCCACGCCATGTGTAAATGCGTTTATTTTAAAATGCAATATACGAACCGTAATTTTATTGTAAAAGAAACATCAGAAAGAACAACATGGCATGTAATAACCCACATACTTGCTGTAAACTGAAGTCTTTATACTATTTGATCAACAGAATTCCTTCCTCCGTACAATATATTATGTTTTTACATACTCAGTAACGTTTCCATATTGCATTTTAAAATAAACGCATTTACACTATTGCGCGTTATAATAAACTCTCTGTATGTGCATAGTACCAAACATGGATCTGCAATGGAGCTTCCTTTGATAACAGAGCACGTTTTATGCACCATTAGCTGAACTTCCAACGCAGTTTTTAAGGTCAAGATTCAGTTCTAGCAGTTTTCCAAAACAGGTTTCACAAAAACTTGACCAACAGAATTCTCACGTTTCACCACGCTCACAAATTGTTCTTGGACACCAACATATCTAGCAACAAAAAGATACTAGTCTTGAGTATGACCAATTTTCTAAGCAAACATGTCTGTTATTTCTTCAGAAATCAATCCACTGATGTCTTTTATCCCGAATAGTTATGATAACAAAATTCGGCGTAGTTCTATACAGCAAAGTTACCAAAAAACCCTAACCTTATAAACTCTTTAATTTTGCATATTACTTCTTGCTGATCGAAACAACACAAGAGAAATGGTCGGTTCTGCCGGAATCATACGTCCGAAGTAGTTTTACAACTTCCACAAATTTATTATCGTCAATTTCCTCATTGTCAAGTGTATGCTGCTTTTTCGTTAATTTCTTTGTAGCTCAGTCCCTTCCTATTAATACATTTGACTATTTATTTATTTATCGTATGGCGATCTACAAATTCACTTATAAATATAGAGAAAGTGTGTACATATATATGTATAAAACTATCACTTCTACAGATTGACTAACAATTAAGATAAATATATTATATTATACGAATACATTTGAAATATAGGCTATGGGTTATAACTTATAAGTGAATTTGTAGATCGTCATACGATAAATAAATAAATAATAATACATTTGACCACATTTACCCCTCTTTCCATAACTTGTCGTCTCTTTCCACTCTTATCAAGCAAGTGAGAAATGCTAAGCTGTTATCCATCAACCAGGTATGATGTAGATAGTAGAGCATCTCAAATGAAAATAAGAGAGTTCGTGTTCTTCAACACGTGTAGTACATGCCATCAACCACAGGTCGTATTTCTACTGCTCAGCTATGACTCGTTCCATTTTAGTTTCCAATTTTGTGCAGAGGCTATGACTTCAGTTTTTCGTGACATCTTATCAGCGGTCTTTTACTCAGCCCAGTCGCATACCATGAGGAGTTGCCACAAAGCCGCTCTAATCCAATTAAGCAACTCAAATATTTTTAGTTGTTATGTTCATTTTGACGTAATCATCTATTCATGCCTTATTTCTTAACCTTAATCCTAATTTTACCTAACAACTACTTATTCGCTGGCTTTTTTTAAAGGATATCGTTTTATCTACTGCTCCTAAACCGTAATTAAGTTTGACTTGGCTTTTCGCATTCTGCCTCCCCGAGTAATGTGATGTTTCCTGATTTTGTTTGGCCCCTCTGAAAGCGTAATTTCAATTAATTAGCTCTGAAAATTTACATATTTCGCAGTTTGAAATCAAGTGTATGTTTTGAAGATTTGAAGTTTGCTCATATGCCGTTAGGGATTTTCGGTCAATTTATTGAAAGGGGATTTCTCTCTTGGCCAGTGTTTCTTATCCAACATTTGTGACTTTATTTGCAAATGCATTTCCATTATTACATTATTTGGTTTATTTAATCGAGTCTGCGCGTAATAGATTGTAGCACTGTCTCAGCATTTCAAAAGTTTTTTGTAGCATCTTTTCTATTTCGGAAAGCTATTTGTTTGTTTGTCGTGAGTTCTAGCCCGCTTGCTTAGTGACTTTCTGCTGCGGTGAGGTTTTCCATAGTTACTTTGTATTACGGTGGAGGTAAAACCGCTTCTCGGCTTCCACTTTCGACTTCAGTTTAATTTGGTTTCAATTGAAGGACCGACCTGGCTCGTAGAAACAAAATTGACATTTTTAGAGACCTCTCGTCTCGCCCTTTATGCGGGATTTGTAATTTAGTGTTGCTGTATTTCC
This sequence comes from Agriotes lineatus, assembly GCA_940337035.1. Classification (NCBI taxonomy): domain Eukaryota; kingdom Metazoa; phylum Arthropoda; class Insecta; order Coleoptera; family Elateridae; genus Agriotes; species Agriotes lineatus. The sequence continues at coordinate 29,897 of CALNHX010004947.1, read as the reverse complement.
ATTATTTACCTATATTCTTACTGTTCGTTAGTTACATGGAATATGGGAAAACACACTATCCTGTAAATATATGCGGAGATAGCGTTATTCTGGTGAATTCGGTCGTGAAACACTTGTTGACAATTTGTTCTTACGTATTTTTCATCCCATTTTAGATAGTTTTTGTTAGTACCTCATATTACCTATTATTCTACTTAGGACTAGAGATGGGTCGCTAAGCACCCGCAGTGAGTTTTTCCAAACGCACTCTGCGTCTGTACGCTAATCGGGTCCTATTGTTTCAGGGCTTATGTAGATATGTAAGTCAAGGCTACCCAGACGTTATATTTTTCATTTTTTTCTCAAATACATCATTTGATAGTATTTTAGCACTACAAATTATTTTGCTTTTGTCGAGCTAGTATACTTATTTTGCCCCGTATTGAAGCCCCACGTTCTTAAAAGCGTACATCTCTATTTAATATATTATATTTAATCCAGTGAACTTAAACAATATACTACACAACTATTAATATTAATAGTATTGTTAATATTATTATTATAAACTACATAAATGGTTATTTAGAAGGTCATCATAATTTGTATCTTAGAAAATAATAATAAATAATTTCATATTTACCTTTCTTTGATTACAAAATAAACTTCTTTCAACTCTAATCAACAACAGTCGATCTGCAAGCGTCTTAAAATTGAAAACTTCAGAATCTACGAATCTACGAATCTAATAAAGGCTTTATCTGAGAAAAGTAACAAACTTGCGTGAACAAGATGTTGAATCACAACGTCAACTCAACAAGTCACAACTTGCAGAAAGCAATATACAATGCTTTAGAAGGAAAACCGTAAACTATTATTATTATTAGTATTCCTCTTACATTGCTCAGCGACCTGTTTAATTCCACAAAGTTGTAGGTCTATACTCCCATTTTGCTCGTCAACCAGGTAGGGGGCTAGCCTTGCCCGTCAAAATTGAGAAACGGTACTATTGTTAGGGTTAACGACCACCGTAAGTGTTAGCTTGGTAGTCGAAAAGCGTACGATATTTAAACTCTCTGTGTAATTACTGGGAATCGAACCCAGCCAATAGGAGTTGAAAACAAGGCTTTAGCTCTCCGGCCTGACGTCAGCACAAGAAGGACGAATTGGCCAATGAGAGCCTCTTATCTCGAGGCTTGAGGCGTAGTAAAGGCGAAATAAATGCAATCATTAGCAAAATCGACATTCTTGTGCTGACGTCAGACCTGAGAGCTGAAGCCTTGTTTTTAGCTGGTTTGGACCAGCCTTGGCTTCTCCGATTATAGATCTATACTATAAAATTGGTGGTCTCTTTCTTTCTTTGGATGTATGTATGTATGTCTGTATTGAGATGGCCCCTTATTTGTTTGTTAATTCGCTTTTGGGGTTGTTTATAAAATTAATTTAGACTGATTAAAATATTATACTGTCTGGTATTTTCTTTTACTTGACCCAAAATAAACGGTAGTATGTCCTTTTAATGTTTTATTTGTCTGCAATTTATGATCGAAACGCTAGCTCAGTTGAACAATTGACTCTATTCCCAGAGGTGAATTCCTAATAGATTGTAATTTTTACTTGATCTAGTGCGCCACTGTACACCTGAATTAGTTCCAATACACAGTAATTATTGTATGCAATATGTCAAAACCTACAAAATGGTTCGTATCGTGCAGTCAGCGTTGTTGACTTTAAAATAATCAAAATTGTGAACATTCGCAGAGGTATTTATCCAAATCGTAGCGCTTTGGCGGTTATTATTATCATTTGCTACAGGCATTAATTTGTTACATAACGTCAGAAGGAACGCCGACTAAATCTCGCAATTGTTTTTACCATCGTCTAACCTCAAATTTGGGTAAATGATTATAATTTAAATTGCGTCTTCGCTGGACGCCAGGACACGCTTGAATCCTGACAAGCAAGGTCTGGTTTCGTATGCACACGAATTTCCCGATCCTAACACTGATACTTTTAGATTAAAACAGTACCTTAAAATTTGGTGTGTTCTTCGCATTGTCAGAAAGGGGCCCCAGCTAGTATCTTTCTCTGGAACGGCCTCCTCCGGTGCTTCCGCTGTTGGTCGGTCTCTTGCACTCCTGCCCGACCCGCCGCAGCAGAAATTCCCGGCCCCGGACCCCACTTCTGGCCTGAACTCAACATCGGAATCCTGATGCGACCGGCTAGCAATGATCATCGGAGGCGCTCCCGGCGAAAATCCAATTCTATGCTGCGGAAAATCCCACAAACGCTCCCACACAAACTTCAACACCCGGTCAACACAATGACACACCCCCCAGCTCAAAATACTCTAATTTATAATATAAAAACTCTAGTTGAAGTGGAGCACAAAACTACACGCCAAGCCTAATCTAATTATTCATTTGTTCTTCCTTATTTCCGCTATTAAAAACAAAATCTAATCTATTACTATGGTTACCAAGGCACCGGAAATTGGTTTTGATTAAATTAAATACCTACATTATGGAAATGAATTTGATTACACATTATATTTACAAATTTCTTATAACTAAAGTATTGTCCATTTCTTAATTTTAAAAGGTCTCTTTGCGCCACAAACACGTTTTATTAGTTACTCTGCTCTATTTCACTCCCGTTAATTGCACTGATTGTTTTAGAGAGTTAATTTCTTAATAATTGCTTTTTCATCTCCTTCTGTCTGCTTTTCACTTGCTTTTTCATGTCCATCGGTCTGCATTTTACTTGCTTTTTTATGTCTTGCTGCCTGACTTCTTATTTGCTCTTTGCAACGTATTATTATTTTATTCTGGCTTCCTATACCTTTTTTAGATTGTTCACAATTTCCCTGCTTAGCTATATTGAAATCTACGCTTTATTGACATGCACTTCGCACACTTTTTTGTGACTATTCATTTCTTTCGGCTCTGCCATTTATTCTGCACAAACCTAATATTTAATTAATTTAAACGTCAACTTCAACCCTGTGAAAAACAAGCTTTGCCCTTTGCTTTCTTTACTCAATTCAATTATTAATTCTGACATCTCTTTTCCAATGCATTTACTGATTGAAATTTAAGCTTAGTATTGCAGTTAGATAAAACACCCCAACTCTGTGCTTATTGACTTTTTTCTTAAATTGTACTGCAAGCAGAATCGGGTCGTGAGCCTAAGACCATCACAGTATGTATCTTTGTTTGCTATCTCCTCCGAAGATACTGAACCGATTAAATTGTATGATAGCTTAAAATTTTACTAATTTTTAGACTTAGATCGTAGGCCGATTTTTATTTTAAAAGAAGTACGAAAAAGTAATGAATTTAATTATATTTAATACTACTACTAAACTCTTAATGTTCATATACAATTATAGCAGTGCCTTATTCAACAAAGCATCGTTGGTTCAGTGGTAGAATGCCCGCCTGCTACAGGGCGGCCCGGGTTGGATTCCCGACCGATGTATAATTTTTTTAATTTATATTAAAAAATCTCTCTTAAATTAGCGAAGCAAAGCGTAGCCCGGGTGATTCACTAGTCTTAAATAAAAATATTTAACTACACCATTCCAAAATATCAAAATCAATAAAGTTACGTTGATTGCAACGTGTGTGTAATAAAATATTTTTATAAAGATCTTATCTGAGTTTTATGCCGCCCCTGAATGCTGTCGCCGGCGCCGGAGTGCTATATATTCCTGCTTGACGCGGCACTGAAGTAAAACTAGCAATAATGAAAACCAGTATTATGTATAATAATTAAAATAAAAAACGTAGTAAGATAACCTGGCCAAGGCTGTTGGTCATTGTTAAATAAGAAAATCAATAGTGGTAAATTTGGGGAGTGTAGTCTTTCCAACATTACTTAATTATTATTCACCCATTAAATTACTGATTGTAAAAAAAATATCTTAGGCTTTGGGAACTACCAAAATAATAATAATTCAAGGCTGATTATTGAATTGTAAAGTGAGTATTATTCAGTTATTATGTTATATTAAAAAATGGTTTTATGCGGATATATTCGCCTTCCTGTTGAGGCCATTTCCATTTCCATATATCACGGTCTGTTGTTGTAGTAGTTGGAGCTTCCGTGGGATCGATTACGCGACCTCGGTCTCGATCAATATCATCTAAAAATTGTGCGTATTAGTTAAGAATTACAAAAACTCAATATGCGTTTTACTATAATTTTATTTTTTATATTTATTTCGGAAATACATTGGAAATATATGTCTAAATATGGAAAGAATTATTATTTTATTGATCTGGGCCCAGGCAATTATCTAAAATAGAATTAAGTTCATAAGGGTTGCTGTCTATGTTCATCATTTCTTTAATATGTATCATTAAAATTTAGTTTCACTCATAGGTCTTATATAAGTAAATAATATATAAATATTTACTTTGCTGACAAATAAAGGGTTGCTTCGTTAGGCAGTAAACTCCATAAAATATAGCTAGGTTATGGTTTTCCCGATCCATGTTAAGACAAGCGTACTTTTGATCGAATACGTCGTCCAACCACGGAGGATATCCATTGAAAATTTTCTTTATATCGCTTTCTATGGTTTCGTTACTTTTTACCCAGTACCATTGATTGTCAGGCATCAGTTTTCCACCAAGCCAGATGTGGTTAATTTCTACAGAAGGCATTTATTATTTAAAATGTTGAATATAATGTATTAAGATTACCGGTTCTGTTTTCGCCCATAATATAAAGAATGTTATCCAATTTTTCTATAGTGACTTCTACAAGCCAAGCATTGCGTTTATGGCAGGTTCTGTTCGCTTCAAACCATGTTTTTGGACTATAGAACAGAGTGTAACAAACATCGTCTATGATTATTAATTCATGTGGTGGTAAAATATCGTCCCCTATTCCTATAGTAATTGCAATTAGTTTGTTTATTATTTTGGGAACAAAAGTGAAATAAAATCATTATAAATGCCTTGAAAACGCCTACAAAATATTTGAGTTAAAGTTCGAAATCAGTATAAAAAGTGCCGAAATAATATCAAAATTGCATTGCCCTATCATTGATAATAGCTCAACTCACTTCAGTTTTCTCAATTTGCAGTAAAAATTAAACACAAATTGTAGGATTTATTGTGGCTCATAGTAACACTTAAGGTGCATTGGATAGTCTGTCTAATAATTTAAGTTCAAAATTAGCGACTGCATTGTTTCGCTGTCAGAATATTAATAGAGTAATAGCGAATGAAGTATAAAAATAATTACGTCTTGAACAAATGTAACTTTTTTTCTTGTAACAGTGGGCTGGTAAGAAAATCAGTTTTTTCCCATCGTCCAAATGTCGATCTAGCAACAAACAACCTTGTTTGGAGAGAGTTTCATTGCCGTCCTGCCACGGAGGGTAACGAGTTTTGGGATCGGTTTTGTCTGGAATAATGCGATCTATTGACAAATAGCGCCAATTTTCTGCTCTAAAATGACCACCAATCCAAGCATTCTCTAAACCTTTATATACTTGAATTAATGAAATGTACCTAGTTATTTGTTATTTTTCTTACTCGGACGACCAATAAGTAAATATTTTCCTATGCCAGCTACCTCCTCCATTCCTCTGAAATCGGCTAGATGAGCTCTATGTTTAGAAAAGCATTCCATTACGGATTGTTTCCAAGTTTTCTGAAACAATTTTGCTAAGAACACTGTTTCTTTATTTGAGAATAATGTATAGGTACCCTGTCATAAAATATTGCGTATTCGAAATTACCAATTTGAATCCACCCCAAATGTGTCATTTGACCTTCTTCTTGCTCAGCAGCTAAAAAATAAGGAATAACGAATGTAGCAAATTAAATAATAATAATACATAATTGAAAGACGAAAGATATAAAAAAACCTCAAATACGTACAATGCAAAAGTGAGATCAGGAGAATAATAATAATATAATAAAATAAAGTAATTAAATATCAGAGCGATGATGATGAGGTTACGGATGATGATTAACCAAATTTATGCCCACTTTCGAGTTACAAAGTTGGAGCGCGCACTTTGTGCTTTTGTAGCAACCATTGTGGTAGGTGTGTGTTTTGGTGATGTGTCGACCTTGTTACTCTATATCTTAGATATGTGGTTCTGAGTAGAACACAATTAATTTGATGCCCAGCTGTGAATCATCTCACAAAACCCGATACCGACCGCCAAGGCTGAGGGAAAATTTCGCTCACCCTGGGTTCGAACCGCTGACTTGCTTAATGTAAGCCTAATGCTTTATCAACTGCCCTACCAGGCTTTCTGTTAAAATTATTTATTAAAAAGAAAATTAACTTACGCTTTTGGCAGATATAAGGTCGTTTAAGGGAACAAACTAGATCAACAAAACTTGGTTCCATGTGAAAGTTCCTAGCAAAGCTAAGACAATCACGAACTGTCACATTTACTTCTTTATATCGTGTTAGCATATAGGTGTCTTTGACAACTTCTCCACTGAGCCATTTAAAGCATGTGCCATTATTCACGCACCTCGAGGCCCTATTACAACATCTAGATGTAGAAGGCTGCATTTTCGCGCCTATCCAAAGATCTTCTACGACTAAGTTAGTTTCCGCTAGTGCCTCTGCAAGAAAATCTGCTTTTTCGGTATTATTAACAATCGCTAGAGAACTTGAATCCGTTGTAGAACATAATACTTCTGCTTCATCCCAAGTAACTCTTTGGCTGGAGAAGACATATTCTAAATCATTTAAAACAAAGGATTCTTCGTGGTCACTTAGTGTTTTAGGTACTGAAAACTACAGATTATTGAATGTTGAAATATAACTACAAAGACTTACCCAGAAAAGTGTCACATAAGTATAAGTCGTAGTAGTAAATAGTACAGGTAATTATATAAATGCAAATTAAGTGTATATATTCCATTTTAGAAGAAATAAGTCGAAGTTTTATTAGAAATTACATTCTACAGTCTTGCAAGAAACACGAATACATATGAGCAGCGTTTTGTACTAGTTGAATATGTGGTAATTTATTTTATGTTGCCAGTAAAACCCCGTAAAACAGTTATTACAGTATTTCGCAACGTTTCTTTAGTCGACTGAATGTTTGATATCATGCAGCATGCATCCCTTTGAAGTTGGCTATATCTGTAAATATAATACAATATGTATATACAATATAACATTTGTTTGTTCGAGAGAACCATAACTTATATTTTTAACTTACATTATGATATTGACTTCCGTTTACAAAATTTCGTTTCAATAAACACTCTCAATTAATATCGCCTTTGTAAGTATTGTAAGTTTATTGTAGACTTTTATTACTTAGTGAAGGCGTTAATTGCATAGACATAAATGTAAAATTTAACACAATGATAATTAAAAAGACGTTGTTGAATAGTCATATGTTATTAAATTAGTGTAATATTTTTAATAACAATTCCTAAATACAGGGTCCGGCAACTGGTATCACTTATTTTCCAAGACCTGTCCTAAGGATAAAATGTAATGGATTGAAGCAAATTTGAGATACATATCAACTTTATTATGTGCAATTTTAGTTCCTAAATATTACTTCATTTAAATGGCCTCCCTGAGCCTCGATGCTTTACTGCAACCTCGATGCAGTACTGCAATCTTTGTCTTAAAGTTTTGCATTGCTCCTCTCAACAATTTTGGTTCGATACTCTCTATTTCTTCTGAAATACGCATTTTAAGGTCTTTTATTGTTTGGGGACGCCTCTCGTACACCTTTTGCTTCAGATATCCCCACAAAAAGAAATCAGGAGTCGTCAAATCGGGTAATTGAACGGCCATGTTATGTCACCAAACCTCGAAAACTACTGTGTTCACAACTGATTGACTTCGTATAAAGCTTTTAACCACGTATACGCGTTGATTAATTGGAAACTTATCCATGATATATTAAACTGCATAAATTAACGCACTCAAATCTGACAATAGTATCACAGAATAATAAAGAATGGCCTGTCTGCGAAAATTCAGCTAGTTTTCTCTTTGCGCATGCGCGAGTTCTGGTAGTGTGCAGTCAGCTGTTTTCCATATTTTACACGTGTAATTGTGGCGGTCAATGACCCCTTATAAGAAGGTTGTTTTTTTGTGCAAGTGGTTTTAAAATATTAATTTAATATGAGTGCACAGAAAGATCTTTTGGTGGAACATGTTGTACTGTGCAATTCCATATACCTTGCATGAATTTTAAACGTACTGATGATTTCTGTTCAGTTTAAAATTTAGGCTCATAATTTTGAATTTACCGCATCTGCACACCACTATGATCATGGCGGACAATTTCAAGGTCACAAAAATTGAGTATGCTGACATCAAAAGTGCCGACACAGAGAGGCCATTCTGATTTAGGGTATTATTCTGTGATAGTATTGTCAATAACAAAATATTGTTTCCATAACAGCCTACTAAAAATAGGTGATACCAGTTGCCGGACCCTATACTATATCGTAACGTGCATTTTATTTTACAACTTTAGCTTTGAGAAAAAAAATATTATATACAAATTTCAGGTGAGATCATTTTTTCTATATTGTTGAAGCAACTTATACTGTACTGCCTTTCAGCAAAACGCGTACAGAGCCCTGCCTAGCTCAAGATTTCCGGCGATGTGTTGTCATGGGTAAGGATCAGGCTATGCTACTTAAGATTAATGAAACAAAACACAAAGGAGCCAGTCAATAACCACGATAACAACAAAAACCAGTATAACAGTCCAAGTAAGTAAGTAACTAAGTCCTTTTATTTAGTATAATATACTAGTACACAAAATCATTATTATACACAGTGGGCAAAAAAATAAAGTGTCAATACTTATATTTCCAATAATAATCAGTGAATTTAATTATTTCTTGGAAAAACGAAATGCGTACACTTTGGAGATTGAAAATATATTTTATTTGCAATAATACAACGGTTCAATTTGATTTTATTTCACTTTAATGAAGGCCATGCAAAAACGGGAGCTTTATGGCTTTATTTAACCACGAACAACTTTGAATTGGTACTATGTGTTTAAAATAAAAGTACTTTATTTCCATCTATAAAGATTGAGTTTTTCGATGGTATAGTAATCATATGAATATATTAGTGACCTACGGATATACGGGCTATAAAATCTGTACCGCTTTTGTTGCCCACTGTGTATATTAACTTGTTTATCATTAATAACATTTATCTTCATCAGTGTTGTTATGGACTATTAACCAAATTAATTTTAGTCTCGTTAAGAGCTTCATTACCGCAGTGCTGTAATGGATAGATATTACCGTAATGTACATTACCGCACTCTTTTTATATATAACAAATACATTGAACCAGAATTTATTGATGAAGATAAAATATTGAACAATGCACGTTTTCTTGTGGCACTCGTTTGATTGCCGCAAAACTCGGCGTGTTTAGTCAGGCGCGGATGGGCCATAAGGCAAACCGGGCATTTTCCCGGGGCCCCGCGGACGTTTTCGACGCTTTTGGCGCCGCGCCGGTCACATCCGATAAAAAAGAAATATAAAATAAATAAATTGAATTAATCAACGTATAACGAATCATGATACGATATACGAGCAGTCGGAGAAGGTGCATGTAAAGCTGGGACGAGCTTATATGTATTTCCAGGAATACTGTCTTCTAATCTTGCACCAGCCCAGTCGGCTACTGATACTGAACTGGAAATACGGGTTTATCCGGTTTCCGGTTTTATCGCTGTTAGCCTAACTACTGTTATTCGTGCCTGTGATCTGAATTCGGTATATAGTTAACAGCGCCGGTTTGGTAATTTTTAATGATTTATTATTCTTGTTTCTTGTTCTTTGTTTTGTGTGATTTGGAAAGTTCTATCTCGAATAAACCGTAAATATTTACCTATCTTTTGACAAATTGGAAACTCGTGCATTTGACTGAACGAATATTTTTTTTAGTTTTCTAGAAAAGATAAATGCTGTTAGTATTCTGTATTCACGAATAAACATGGAGTCAAAAAAAAGGGCGGCGCCGAACGTGTGAGGCTGAAGCGCAAGCTGGATTTGGAAAAAGACGCTGGAAGTTGTAAAAAGTTAGACCAATTTATGAACAAGGAGGATTCTACACCCCTTGATGTTCAAGAAATTACCAAAAGTACCGAAGTTCATAATCAAGATCAAACTACTGCATTTTCGCCAACCAAGCTTTCAAGCTTCGTGCTTATGAGTATCAAGAAAGACGTTTTAGAAAACATTGATCAAGACAACATCATCGATTGCGTAGCAAACCGCTCGAAACTACTTAAAAATCAATTGTTATTTTAAGAATTTTTTCTAGAAAATATATTATTTTAATTTTATCTTACCTACTCCAAAAATTGTAATTTTAAAAATTTGTTATTTATCCCCAAAATAATTTTGAAAATTTGTGTTGTGTTATTTCATAAATATTTTTATATCAAACGATTTGTTTTTTATATCATTTAATAAAGGAATTTCAACTTTCCATTTTTCATTATTTTTGATTGGGGGGGGGGGTCGCCTGACCTCTCTTGATGCCCGGTTGATATTTTTGTGCCCATCCGCGCCTGTGTTTAGTATATCATGATTTATGTCGACAATACTATTTATGAAGTACTAACTAGTTTTTCAGGTATCTCTTTCGAATCGCCTACTTCAACTCCTTGGAATATCTTTTTCGGTGTGCTTTCTGCTTCCGGGTTTTTAATTATATGTTTAATAATTTTCCACATATTTTTTTAATCGCCTTGATCTTCCCTAATGTTGTTTTCATAGTAGCGATTTTTCTTTCCTTTAATCAAATTGCTATATTTGTTTCTGATTTCTTTATAATGTTTCCAATCATTTTGATTTTGATTTTGATGTTAGTAGGTTAGGTTTTGCATCAGTTTTGACAGAGACCGGCGCAAAGCCTAACCTGCTAACCTCAAATTTGACACAGACTTACTGTTCTGTTATTTGTTAACGACCTAGGCTGTTAAATGTATAACAGCCATGGCTGTTAGGTGGAACTTTCAGTCAGGTTGACAGTTCAGTTATTGACAGTTAACAAGCAGGTGTTATGAAAATTTTTTAAAGAGCGATTTCAGAAAAAAATGTAATACATTACACAGCATGAAAGTGTCTATGCTTGACTCGGAGGTGAAGTAGTACCTACCCGGACGCTTTGCGTCCTTGTATTCTTCAACAAGCATCCTCATCTGCAAAGTATCACTTTCATGCCTTGTAATGTAATATACTAATTTCTAGTAGGTGTCCTTGAAAGTGCCATCCTGTAACGATTTGGCATACTTTGTATGCAACTCCTTATCAACATTTGGGCAAAATTCAAAATTTTCAAATGATAATATTTTATTAGTGGACATAGTTTTATTTAAACCAAATTATGAAAAGGAAGGCTTTTTAGAGTGACGCAATCCTGAAAAGTTGCCAAAAATGCCATGACTGCCCTTTCTGAAAATATTTTTATAATGTTCAACAATATATGCAAATGGTCCAGTTCATTTGTTGAGCAGTATATTTTGTATTGTACTTTATTTATATTACATATTCGTTTATTTGTTTACATTTAATATTTGTTATTTGCTGTAGAGTCAGTTGTTCAACAGTGAACCAAGCAGGAACAGTACACCATCCCTCCATCTAGCAAATTTAAAACTTTGCCGCCATCCGCGCTGTAAGATAGTAATCATAAACTTAAATTGTCCGTCAATTAACAAGAGACCACGAGTATATGCAGTTGATTCTGCAGGCCATTAAGTGATTTGTATCTCCAAAACTAAAAGTTACAAAGTAAGTTTAACGCTTTTTGACTTTCTTGTTTCTATAGTAGTTGTTAATATTTTTGGTTTGCCGTTATTGTTGGTTAATGGCCTTGTGTCGTTAATAACTATAAAGATAAAACTCAAGATGCACGATGAAGGTGACCGGTCATCTAGGTAAAGTAAAGTAAAAATGACTAGTCTTGCAAAAATGCCAAAAGTGACACTTTTAAGATCAAACTGAGTCTTGACACGATCCGCTTTCTTGACGATTTCAGAAAAAATAGGTTCTCATACGGCAGAGGTAATGAGGGTTCTAGGTAAATTGCTCGAATGCAATTGCACGAAAACAAATTGCTCGAAATCAGTTGCTCGAAGGTCAATTGCTCGAAGGTCAATTGCTCGAATGTAACTTTGCTCGAATTGCAAGTTTCTCGAACAGCGATTTCTCGATTATCTATTGCTCGAAAAAACTAAAGTTGTGAAATAGCCTTAACTCGAATCATTTAATATCAAATATAAAAAAATACACAAATTACAAATTATAACCTTTATTAATAAAACATAGGTATAGGTATGTATTACATTCAGATGATAATCACTTTCGTGTTCCGAGAAAAACCTATTTAACATTATTTGTAATAACAACAAACCCATTATCCTGATTATGAATACCCGTAATTACATTCCAATGATAATCACTTTCCTGTTACAAGAACATAATACTGTCTTTGACCATTACTACAAAGGATTTTGAAGATTTTAGTATTGAAGCATTATTTAAGATCACATAAATTCGAGCAAAACATTTTGCGGTTCGAGGAATTTGTATTTCGAGAAAAGTTACATTCGAGCAATTTGATTTTCGAGCAATTGATTTCGAGCAATTGCATTCGAGAAATTTGCCGGAGACGACGGGTAATGAGAGCTGTCTTATACGACTCCGTATCCCGAGGAATGAATATTAGGAAAGCCGCAAGAGACAAAAACTGGCCTTACCTAACGCTGAGACGATATGTCACAAAGAAAAAGATGAGAACATGTTTACCCAGCTGCAAGAAGACATTCTTAAACAGTATTGAAAAAAATGAGCTCTTAGGTTTTACAGATTTTTCGGCCAAAGGCACAAGAAAAGTGTCGTATGATATGGCCATTATTAATAAAATCAGAATACCTACCAGAGTCCTGGAAGCGAGAACAACTAGCTGACAAAGAATGGTTACGTTCTCTTAGGCGAAGACATTCCGATCTATCCCTACGAAAACCTGAAACTTGTAGTCTGGCTCAGGCTCATCGTTCAATAAATCAAAGGTGGTGAGTTTTTTCGATAACCTGGAAAGTACAATACTCCGAAATCCTGCATTTGCAGATGGGGATCTTATTTTTAATCTGGACGAGACTGCCACAACAACCTTACAAAAACCGCAAAAATTCATTGCAACCATGGGTAGAAAATGCTTGGAAAAGTAACAAGTCGCGAAAAGGGAACCTTGGTAATTACTTGTTGCATAATCGGTGCTACTGGTGTAGCATTACCACTAGGCTTGCCAGATATTATTTTAAAGAAAGGGGTATTCAGTGGCCACATTCTTAAATACACATTAAAAAACGAATATGTCTCTCAAAATTTATTATAAATTTATAAAAAAAGAATTATAAAAAAATTGTCTACAAAATCTTTTATTATAAATTTAGGTACATAGGAAGGTAACTCATTATTAAATTAAAACATAATATAAATTCTATAAAAAATATTGTATAAACGAGTTTTGGTCAAACTTTGGTAAAGTTTATAATAATCCATAATATGTAGGTACCTACTACTACCTACTACTGACTGTACTTTTCACTGCTACTAGCTGCTACTAGTAATCTGTTATTTTGAAGGGCATACTTATAGAAATCGTTGCAGGTTTTGTTATAATTATGTTTAACCATTATTTCTGCCTCCACAGACTTAAGCGATAAACGGCTTCTGTTATCGCGCCAAGCTCCAAACATAAGGCTAAACATTCCCTCACTCATCGCATTTGAGTGAGGAAGCGCAAAAATAAAATGAATAATTTTTTCCATGTTAGGGCAACTAGACCCGTTTAAAAATGTCATCCATTTTTGCTCATATGACAAGTTTTTTAATGATGGAAATGTAGATTTGAGAAGAACAAATTCTTCGAACAATAAGTCGGTATTTATATCATTAATATAAAATTTACCTACTACATTTGCTAACTCCGCAAACATTGGTAACTTTTCTAATTTAAATACCTTGAGTACTTCAAATCTATTATTTACAAACTTAAAACGCTTTTCAATGTATTCAATAATTTTCTCTAGAAATGCATCAGCCCTTTTTTTGAATAAATCAATTTCACTTTGGTTGTCGCATTTTTGTATTTGCTGATGCGCAATCATGCCATAATATTTTTCTGAAGATTTTGAACCTAGAGAATTTCGCAATTCTAACATTAAGTCATACATTTCTATGATAACAGGCCCATTACTTTCGAGTTTCAGAATGATGTTTTGAATCTGGGTGCCAATATTTGAAAATAACCCAAGATATGCTTCAGCTAACTCGTTACTGAAAAAATCATGAATTATTGCTGGGCAAGAATTTATTGACAAAATAACTTTTAACTGGTTTAAAGTTTTTATAGAGCCTGTCTATAGCTGGAACCAAAGAAAGCCATCTAGTGCCGACATGCCTTAATAATTCAGAATATTCCACGTCACAAAAGTTATAAAACTCCATTAATTCGTGTTTTCGTTTTGTATGAGAACTAAAAGTATTGTATATTTTCACAATAATACATTCTAAATCAAATTTTAAGCAATTCGATGCATTTTTTATTGAATTATTTAACATGTGACAAAGACATCCCATGTCAATAATATTTGGATTAATTTTCTTTAATTCGGTAAATACGCTGTGATTCTTACCAAAGTGTACACTGGCATTATCTGCACAATAGCTTATTATGTTTATTGGATTTAAACCAGCTTGTGTTATTTTTTGGATTAATAAATTCGCAATATTTTCTGCAGTTTCAGAGGAAGAATCGAAAAAATTTAGTAGTTTTGTTTGAACCCCAACATCTTTTTTGAAATATCGGACAACGAGAGGAAACATTTTGATGTTACCTTTATTAGATGCATCTGTTGCTAACGAAAATGGATGATTCTCTGAAAGGTCATTTATAATTATGTATCGAGACTCGTTTGCCAAAACATTGATTACTATTTTTATAAGTTTTGTCCTACCGCAAGAAAATGATTGTGCAATATTAGAATCTGGAAATATCACTGGGAAAAATGAGCTGCTACAATTAGCGGAATTATAACTATGCGCATGCTGCACGGTGTGGTACGCAAAAGCGCATTCAGCTGCTGTTGTCTTCTTATTGAAATCTGTTGATGTGCTGGTTGTAGCTGTTCGGAAAAAAGATGATATAGATCGTGTTTTAGCAGAAATTTCGAGTTGCTTCTTATGCTTTCCAGTATGCATGTGTTTTTTTACATCAAAAACACCTCCATTTAATATAGAAAACTTTGCATTGCATATACAACATTTTGCAAATCCTTCCTCTTCCTTATCTTTTACAAGCCAATTGTAGATTTTAAGCCAATCGTCATTAAAATAATTTTGCCTCTTTTTGGAAGGTTTTCATGTGGTTTTCCGCTGTTGTTCTTGTGTTTGCTTATTGTTGTCCGCGTCCGTGTCATAGTCAGTTTCAGATGGTGACATTTCCAATCTGTATTAAAATAACCTACTTTAATTATATCTTACAAATTAAACTTGTAAGTTGTAAATACTTACGCGGTTTGCGCGTCTGCCATATTCATATACGTGGACGGTGGTAGAATAGTAAGATATTGAGAGACACTTGCTGGCTGCACTAACATACGCACTGCACGTTGCTAATACACTGATTCGCTGATGTAGGTTAGGTACACTGACTCCATGATCACCTTATGAGACTGACTGATGCACACTGCACACTGGACTGAGGACTCTATCGACTCTCTGTGCTCTGGCCTCTGCGAGTGCGACAGAAGCAAGCCTCGCTCGGTACAGTACACACACTCAGCCATGGATATTATTAGACACCCTATTATCTACTACACACCTACACTGCTTGTAACCAACAGTGGCGCATTTCCTGGCAAATCGGGTCCTCGACGCAGGCGCAGGGTCAACAAACAGTGTAGGTAATACTGAATAAATCTTTAAAAGGGGTATTTTTCATACCCCTTTTGGATTTATTAAAAAGAGGTACGTTTGAAGTTCTGTATAGAAAAAGAGGTATTGTACCCCCTAAAGGGGTACGTCTGGCAAGCCTAATTACCACTTGCAATAATTTTTCCAAGAAAAAATTTAAAAATCATATGGTATGGATCTTTAGGATTAGCGGCACCATCCGGTTGGATGAATAGCGATCTTTTCATGGAGGTAGTGAAGCATTTCATTAAACACAGTAACAGCTCTGCTGAAAATCCCTGCTTCTTAATTTTCGACAACCACGAGTTACAATTTTCAATATCAGCTTGAATTTTGCAATAGATTGTGGTGTAACAATACTATTTACACTACACCCGCACATATCGACAAAATTTCAACCACTTGATTGGGAGTATTGGGTCCATTTACAAGCTTATTACAATTTATAATTTGGGAAAATGCATTGGAATTGCATGCAGTCGTACCATGACTCCGGTTCATATCATGAGTGCTTTTAAATCATGTGGGATGTTCCCTTATGATCAAGACATTTTTTCTGATATAGATTATTTACCAAGCGAGGTAACTAATCGACCCTGTCTAGAGTTACCATATGCAGAAGCAGAAGTTCCACATTTAAATACAGGTTCGGGAAGTTCACATCTTAACAATAAAATCGAAGCAGGTCCCTCCTCAAAACAAACACATTTTGTGTCCCCAGAATATTATCATTTATTGCTAGCAAAACAAGGGATACCCCCGCTAAATGCATCTTATGCGACGGTTCACATCCGGCCAATTACAAAGGGTGTCAGGTATACCGGGAGTTACAAAACAAATACCATATAACACAACAACAACAACCAAAGAAACGTATTAATGAATATAAACATTACAATAACCAAACAACCTACGCGCAGATGACTACAAACAACGCAGAACAAAGGTGTAATAGTTCAGACATAACTCTTACTCAATTTCTAACAGAATTTAAAGGCATGTTCAATCAGCTGATTCAGCAAAATAACATGATACTTAACATGTTATCTACCGTCATCAATAAACTGGTCAATAATGGCTAGTTCTCTAATATTAGCTTTATGGAACGCCAACGGCCTCCAGTCAAAAAGAAATGAAATAGAAATTTTCTTAAAAATTCACAAAATAGATATACTTTTAATATCTGAAACCCATTTTACTGAAAAATCATATATAAAGATACCTAATTACGTAGTATATCACACAGAGCACCCTGATGGCGAAGCGCATGGTGGGACAGCTATAATTATTCGCGAAACTATTGTACACCACGAATTACCGAAGTACGAAATGGACTTCCTCCAGGCAACGACGATCCAGGTCAACAAGCTAGGTAGTTTAACTACAATATCGGCTGTATATTGTCCGCCGAAGCACAGACTTACCGACGATGGCCTTAAACACTACTTCAATTCGTTGGGACACAAATTTATAGTAGGAGGCGACTTTAATGCCAAACACGTCAGCTGGGGTTCAAGACTAACGACCACAAGGGGACGTGCATTCTATAAAATCGTCAGCGAAAAAGGTTACCACACGATGTCTGCGGGCGAACCGACGTATTGGCCTTCAGACCTAAACAAAGTTCCTGGCCTCCTGGACTTCTACATCACAAATGGTCTTTCAAAGAATTTCACTGATGTTAGATCGAACTTTGATTTAGCTTCAGATCACACCGCAGTAATCGCTATAGTCAGTACTACCATAATAAAAAAGAAACGCAAACCAATGTTGTATAACAAATACACTGACTGGGACATGTTTAGAGAATACATCAATACGATACGATAACATTAGTATAGAATCAGAAAGTGATATAGAAGAAGCAACAAATTACTTTATCACAACAGTGCAAGAAGCTTCATGGAACGCGACCCCGTTATACAAAGATGTAGAAAGACAAACACCAAATATTCCGGTTGAAATAATGATTATGGTAGCTGAAAAGAGAAGGGCAAGAGCCAGATGGCAATACAGTCGACATCCAGAAGATAAAACCACCTTTAATAGACTAGTAAATAAATTAAAATTAAAAATAAAAGAGGCACGAAATGAAACGTTTACTAGATATGTAAGTAACCTGTCAAATAAAGACTATTCAATCTGGAAGGCTACAAAGGGATTTAAACGGCCAACACCCACTATCTCTCCCATTCGTAACCCGGACAACAGTTGGGCAAGATCTGATAGCGAAAAAGCGGAAGTGTTTGCGCAACACCTTGCCCGTGTTTTCCAACCACATACAAATGAAATAGATGATGATGTTGAAGAATTTTTGAGTGCACCTTTCCAACTATCTCGACCAATTTCATATTTTACATTAAAAGAAATTGAAAATGAAATAAATCACATACATAAGAATAAGGCTCCAGGCTATGATTTAATTACCAGTAAGGTGCTATCAGAGCTGCCGGAATCCGGATTACAATTTATAAAAATACTGTTTAATTCCATACTCAGGCTAACATATTGGCCAACTCAACTTAAGTATGCACAAATTATTATGATACTGAAACCAGGCAAACCAGCAACAGATGTGACCTCGTATCGGCCTATAAGTCTATTATCAGTAATCTCTAAACTCTTAGAAAAACTGCTACTCAAAAGATTGACAGAAAATAACTTAATAGAAGAATGTCTACCAGATCATCAATTTGGCTTTAGGCGCAGCCACTCTACTATCCAACAATGCCATCGTTTAGTTAACGTCGTTTACAAAGCTTTTGAAGAAAAGAAATATTGCTCAGCAGCCTTTCTAGATATTAAACAGGCATTTGACAAGGTATGGCACCAGGGTCTTCTATTTAAAATTAAGCAGAAACTACCTCATCAATATTACCAGTTGCTAAAATCTTACCTAACATCTCGTTTTTATCAGATCAAATACGGTGAAGATTTGTCAGAGATACACCCTATTAACTCTGGAGTTCCGCAAGGTAGTGTACTGGGCCCAATTCTATACTTAATTTACACAGCAGACTTGCCCGTTACCCCACGTACTGTAATCGGAACGTTTGCGGACGACACAGCAATACTAGCCACAAGTGAAGATCCAGTCACTGCCACACAACAACTACAGGATCATATAAACCTGCTGCAAAAATGGCTTAACCTGTGGAGAATCAGGGTAAATGAGAACAAATCTACGCATGTGACCTTTACATTAAGAAGACAACAGTGTCCCCCTATCTTCCTCAATGAGATCGAAATACCACATGCTACAGAAGTTCGATATCTGGGACTGCATCTAGATACCAAACTGACGTGGAAGAGCCACATTAGAAAGAAGAGAAAAGAAATGGACTTGAAGACTAAAAATGAGCTGGTTAATTGGAAGAAAATCCCCTCTCTCCCTGGAAAACAAGATCCTAATATATAAAATAGTAATCAAACCTATTTGGACATATGGACTAGAACTGTGGGGCTGTTCCAGTATGTCCAATTTAAAAATTATTCAAACGTTCCAGTCTAAAATCCTCAGACAAATGTTAGACGCACCATGGTACGTAAATAATCAAACAATACATAATGATCTGAAAATTCCATTAGTGAAAGAAGAGATTCACCAGCGAGCAGTAAAGCATCATGACCGCCTAGAAGCACACACCAACCCATCTATAGAAATCTTGCTAGAAACACCAGCTTTCAAAAGGCTAAAGAAGAAATGGCCACGGGACCTGCTAGTTAATTGAAGTTCCTAGGGTAATGCCAGTGGGCCGACCCCTTCACGTCACTTCGCCATCAGATCAGCTCATAGAATGTACATGTATTATAATGCTTATATATATATACATAGTTCTGATTGTTGATACAAATTACCAAATAAAAAAAAAAAAAATTGCTAGCAGGGCCTCGAAGAAATGCGAGGAAGTCTAGGAAAACAGACAAAAGCATGATTGCGACAGATACCACTGAAATAAATATGACCGAAGAAAAATTAGTTATTTTCATTACACGCGTCGAAAGTAGCAAATATCGTGCGAGTGTTGATTAAACAAACGAGGGCGTAGCGAAGCGAAGCCCGAGTGGATCTAAAACACGAGCACAGATATTTGCACTTTCGGGCGAGTTATGAACACTATTTTTTAGACCACTCAAAGTAAATTCTATTTTTAAGAATTGTTTTTATTTCGTTTGCCAAATTGATTGTTATATTATTATTGATACAATTATAAAAAATTAGAGCTTGTTGGAAGCAGAGCAACGAATAAAGCAAAAGCGTCTGGATTATTTGAATCACGGTCTGCTGAATTGTGTGACAAACGTCACTTTGACGTTTGTCACACAATTAAGCAGGCCGTGATGTGAATAACTTTGTGCCGTTACGATATGACTATAGAGCGTCTCAGGGTGACAAGACAGCGTGGAGAGGATAGGGAATGCTTTTCTTATGGGAATTTCGCTCCGACGTTGCCAGTTCTATGCAACGGGCGATGGAGATCCTACTGTACGTAATTGTTTTTTTGGTAAACTTGTTTGAATTCCACTGACAAAACGGACCAGGTAATGAGGTATTATAGTTAAGCTATCTCTATTAGAATAGCCGGATTTGTTTGTCTGTGATCGGTGCGTTTTTCTACAGAACACTTTTGTGGAGACATATGGCATCGCTGTGTGTTGCTGTTTGCCATAAGGCGCTGTACTGTCTAGTCACCCTGAGACGCAGTATAGCACGATATAATATCGTGCTAGTGTATGAAATTGTTAACTTTCTGTAGTAGGCTGCTGTCGCGATAATGTTACTTTCATACGTGGTCGTCTAAAATAGTTATTTATGCATCAAGGACGAAAAATTGGCTTTTTATGGACGATGCCTGCAATTGCTGGCCGAGGCGATAGCCGAGGCAAGCAATCAGGCAAGGCCATAAAAAGCAGTTTTCGTCCTAGGTGCATATTAAATTTTTCCGTCGACCGTCATAATTTGAAAAAAAATAAAAAGTGAAGTTGGAATTATAAGAGTTGTTGAGGACGAAAAGCGTTTGCGGACAAAAAGCGTTTACGGACGAAAAGTGTTTGCGACCGAAAAGTGTTTACGGACGAAAAGCGTTTGCGGCTGTAAAGTGCGGCCGTAAAGTGTTTGCGGACGAAAAGCATTCGCGGACGAAAAGCATTTGCGGACGAAAAGTGTTTGCGGACGAAAAATTAATGGTGACCAAAAAAGTGATATTTTTGGTACGTAAATGCGTCCGTAAAATCACATTTTATAGGGAGGTCGACGGAAAATAATATTAAGTTCCGTTGTCAAGAAAAAACTGCGAACAAATATAATCACCGACTTACACGTTTTGTTACTAAAGCTGTATCACTGACTTACATGATCAGCAGCGGAAAAAATTGAATTAAATCCTCTCACATTTAGTTCAGTCAAATCTAGTCACTAATCTAAAAACAACTCTCTTAACTACCGTATTTTAATTATTGATGCTTACTATTTTAAAATATACATTTGAAACCTACATACTCTGTTATCTTATAATATTTTAATTTGGTCTGTCGTATCTGATATCAGTAGTAAATAACTTCTATCTTTTAACATCTTAGTTTATAAATTAAACTATATGAAATTTATTCTTTCCAGTCTCATTTCTTAAAATTTAATCTCTATTTAAAAATTAATTCAAAGTGACGTTTGTCACACAATTAAGCAGGCCGTGATTTGAATAACTTTGTGCCGTTACGATATGACTAGTACTATATAATATCGTGCTAGTGTATGAAATTGTCAACTTTCTGTAGTAGGCTGCTATCGCGATAATGTTACTTTCATATGTGGTCATCTAAAAAGATATTTATGCATTAAGGAAGATATTAATATGTTTTTCCCTGAGGTTGACCGTCAGCCGAGGGTAAAAAACATAAATATCTCCCGTGGTGCATACAATATTTTATTTACTAGCATATTAGTAACAATAGTATGAAATTTCAAAATGTCATAATGACATTTAAAATTAGAATATTTAAGTAACATCAAGGGTTGCCTCCATGTATGGATGCTAAGACATGGCCTATAGTTGCATGGTTGCCACGAGTTTGAGGGAGAAAAAAATTGATAGGTCGCTTGGGAGTTATGAGTAGGTTTTCATATTTTGTTTCTATGACAAAAATGTACAATATCACGTTGCTAGTAAATAAAATATGTAATTAAATGTAAAAAAGAACTTCCTAAAAAGAAAACAGTAAAACACCAAATATTTCAGAAAAAATATAGTGACGTAGAATCAAGTGGCAGTTTTTAATGATGAAACAAGACAAATTAAGCTTTAGTTGGGATAGATGCAGAATTTACGATGCTATAGAGGTCACCAGGTATTTTTCGTGCAGTGGATTTAATCACAAATCTAGTGAATGCAGATTAAACAAAGCTTCCCCAAAATGTTTAGGGTTGCATCTAATCAGTGAACGTCGAGCGACAGATAATGAGCTAACAAATGTGTAAACTGTGCACATGCAGTGGAAAAATTGAGAATGAAACTGGATACAAATCATCAGCTTGGAGTACCGACTGTGCATATTTTAAACACACGCTATAAGTCAAATTGATTTTTTACAAGAGAAAGGAGCGCTTTGCTTTTCTTAAATAAAGCTCGCATTACAGATGAGATAGATTGTGAAATACATTTTCCGGGGTATAGTACAATAATGTGTAATTCTCAAAGTCGACAAACAGGCGGTGTCGTTATAGTGTTAAAAGGCAATATCGATTTTAGGGTAATATCGTATATCGCATAATAAGCACTTATGGCTTCTTTTAATCTGTATAATAAAAGGGTTTCAACAAGGTATGTACACGGTAGTGAATCATTCTACGAGCTCAAGCGATGGTGAATTTTTAATAAAACTCGAAGAATGGTGCGAAGACTCTGTATCAGACCACAGCAAATATTTTTTTAAGGTGATGTCCAAGGATAGTTTTTATGCGAAAGAGTTAACAAATTTAATTCAACATCTAGGCATGAAACAAATAGTTCTGGATTATACATGATTGGCTGAAACTTCAAACACATTAATAGATTTGGTAATAACTAACAATTTGAATCTAAATATTGATGTCCTGGATTCACCGGAAATTATTGACCACAGAGTATTATAGGTCACATTACATAAAAATTTACAAACAGCGAGTACAAAACGATACTTAGAAAATTCTTTGATGACTACTTACAAACTGCTTTTCGCCGTGTGGGGTCCGGCGCCGGGCTTAGACCCGTAGAATAGTCCCACGGTATGTCCTGCCTGGCGTAAGAGGCGACCTAAAAGGACAGCACACACATTTACACATACACCCAATAAACACATCTACACAACATGTACACGGGGGCAGGGAAGACCGGTATCTCCGTTTTTCAAGAATTATCGAGGTGGGGCCCTGGTTGGGTTGATCTGGCAGTGGTAGCTGGCTTAGAAACCAGGTATGGCACACCTGGGCCCACCCTTTCCTAACCAGCGTAGGGGGCTGCCCTTTTAACCGTCGAAAAATCCCGTGGTATGTAGTAGTGCCAGGTGGTGTCTGGAATAGGGCCCTGCTGCGTATCTCGGGGGGCTTCGTCAGAGGCGGCTCAGACCTCCTAATCGGGACCAGCTCTGCCATGATATTTCGCGGAAACTGGTACACGGAGGACCCCAACCCCAAATCAATCACTCATACTACTTCACGCACACTAACACAGAACAAGTACAAACAGAAACAAAATACACACCATCCCCAAAACTTAAATATGAAAGAACAAAACATGGATTATGGTTCAAACGTGCCACAAAACCTGGAGCACCCTAGCTCCAAAAAAGTAACAGAGGAAGGCTCCGAAATAAATTCGGAGAAAGAGGAACTGCTTCTCGGGTCATCCGGCAGCGAATCCTAGGGGGAGACTAGCGTTTCCCCCATGGATAAAGCAGCTAGGGAGGCCCGTCGCAAAGAGAAGCGAAAGGAAAATAAGCGTAAGACCAGGACGCTTAAGAGACGAGAAGAGAGGGCAAAACGGAGGGAACTGCGGGAAGGCCAGGGTCCATCGGCCCAGGCAAGTTAGGCAGAACACTCTTCCCAGGAAGCGGCTGACAAGGGTCCTAGGGAAGCAAGTCCAGGCGACTCTCCAAAGAGTGACCAGGGCCAGCAACCTAGGGGCCCATGTAAGCTGCAGAGACAGCCCTCGGGAAAAATAAGAGGTCCGGAGGCGAGGAGAGCAAAAGGGGCTGCTGCACGCAAACCCATAGAGCTCATCACGCACTCCATGGGACGAGTCAGGGTAACGGAAGGCCAACCAGGTCCTTCAGGTACCCGACCGACCATTAAGAGACCGAGGAGTGATGACACTCCCCCAGAGGCAGTGAAAAAAAGGCCAAAAAGCTTACCGAAGCAAGCAGGGAAAGCCAAGGCTTCTCATCCTTTGAGAAAAACCACGGCTAAGTCCCAGCGAGCAACGGAGCCGAAGCCGCCTAATAGGGAGAACCAGGTTGTAATCAGGTCTGACCGACCAGATGGCCAGGTTCTCCCAAAGGAAGCTGAGGCTATTAGAGCAAACATAGTTGCCGAGATGTTTAGTGCCATGGCAGGCCCCGAAGGGGGTCCCCAGGGGCCAGAACTCCGGTTCAGGAATTCAGGACTAGTGGAACCAGGCTGGTTCTTAGTAACTGCCCAGGACGACACCTCAGCAAGATGGCTGGAGGGCTGGACACCTCTCAGTGCCGAGAAAGTCACCTTTGCCCCAACAAGGGCATCGGAGGCACCATGGCCAGAGAAGGTGGGTTTCTGGCTCAGAAGCCAAGAGGAGGTTGACCTGGAAAAGCTGAGGCAGATGCTTTCAATGCAGAACCGCTCACTAAGAGTGGAGCAATGGAGGCATGTCCAGACGACAGGAGGACCAGGAGGGTGGTTCTTGACCTTCATGGTCAGCGGAGATACTGTCCGAACTCTGGAGGAGTCTGGGTGGCAGCTCTACTACCAGTTGGTAACTCTCGTAGTGCGAAGGGTGCCGACGTGGAGTGGAGCAGTTCGCCAGGACTCTTCTGAGGCCGGCGTGTCAAAGCAGGCCAAGAAGGACAACTGAAAGGACCACAGCACCATTAATTCCCCATAATGGATTTACTGCGGGTAAGTCAGATCAATCTTCAGCACAGTAGGGGCGCTACGGCAGAGCTGATGAGCGCCCTAACTGGCAGGAAAGAAATAGTCCTCATTCAAGAACCGTATATTTACAGGAATAAGGTCAGGGGACTGAGGATGGCCAACTACGATGTAGTGGTTGGCAAGGAAGTGGACGATCGACCCAGGACCTGTATCATGGTGTCCAGGGATCTCAGCATGGTACCACTACCGCAGCTGGGAACCAAGGACCTCACCGCAGTGGTTCTGGAGCATCAGGTAGGTGGTAGAAACCATAAGGTAGTAGTAGGAAGTGCGTATTTTCCCTCGGATAACGCGCGTATACCTACGGAGGAATTCGAACGTTTAATATCGTTTGCAAGAGATAAAGGTCTTCCGGTAATTGTCGGATGTGACGCCAATGCACATCATTCGGTGTGGGGGAGCTCAGACATTAACCCTCGGGGCGAAACCCTACTAGAATATTTGGCGTCCACGGATCTTGAGATAATAAACAAAGGTATAGAGCCCACTTTTGTCAATAGCATCCGAAAGGAGGTAATTGACATTACAGTGGCATCTAGGTGTTTTTCAATCAATATTGAAAACTGGAAAGTGACGTCGGATATCGTGACATCTGATCATCGTATGATCAGAATGGAAATGAATTCCGATAAGCCTCTGGAAATTCCTTACCGGAACCCCAGGGCAACAGACTGGGAAAGTTATCGTTCCAGTCTCGTCCGCCAAGGAGGCCAACCAGAGGGAGGTATACGCACGAAGGAACAATTAAGTAAAGATGTAGAGCAACTGGCAAGTAAAATTGTCTCCGCTTATGAGGAGGCTTGTCCTCTCAGGGAGGCTCGAGTTCGTAGGGTACCATGGTGGACCGGCACTCTAGCCGATCTGCGCAAGGAATCCAGGCGAACCTTTAATAGTGCTATCAGAGAAGGGACACAAGCCTCATGGGACACTTTCAAAATGGCCAGAAATAGGTTTAAAAATGAGTTAAGATGCAGCAAAAGATCTAGCTGGCAGAAATACTGTGCAGAGTTAAGCTCAGTATCAGACTCTGCTAGACTGATGAAAATCTTAAGCCGCGAAACTAGTCAAACAGTAGGAGCGTTAAAAAAGGTCGATGGAATGTGGACAACATCCAGAGAGGAGTCTCTACAACACCTCCTGGAAGTCCACTTTCCAGGAGACGGCGCCATCCAATTAGCACCCATAGCAGAACAGGAACCAGTTTCTATAGAGAACTGGCAGTTCGCTGAGGGAATTATAACGGAAGGTGCAGTCACATGGGCAGTACAGGAGTTCGATCCTTTTAAGTCGCCGGGGCCAGATGGGATCTTCCCAGCATTGCTTCAGAAAGGCCTGGATATCCTTCTTCCATATATAGTAAGGGTATATAGGGCCAGCGTAGCAATGGGATGGGTCCCAGAACAGTGGAAGGCAGCCAGAGTGGTCTTTATTCCCAAGACGGGAAGGGAGGACGACACAACTGCCAAATCATTTAGGCCCATTAGTCTTACATCCTTTCTTCTAAAGACCTTGGAAAGGATCATTGATAGGCATCTAATGGAAAGGGTAATAACAACACACCCATTCCACAGGAATCAGCACGCATACAGACGTGGAAGATCGACTGAAACTGCACTCCACGCTGTCGTGCACAAGGTCGAAAGGGCACTACACTATAAGGAAGTGGCCCTTGCAGTACTTTTTGATATTGAAGGCGCATTTGATAAGGCAAGAACAGCTACAATATGTCAAGCCTTACAGGCCAGGGAAACCCCTCCCGTTCTGGTCAGTTGGGTGAGAACAGCACTGGAGCAAAGAACCGTGACGGCAAACCTAGGGGACTGTTCAGTGAGGGCCAGGGTGACGGGAGGTTGCCCGCAAGGCAGTTGCCTCTCACCTCACCTATGGTGTCTTATAATGGACGGTCTACTGGGACGCCTAACGGAAGAGGGCTTCTATGCACAAGCATACGCAGACGATGGACTGGTACTTGTTACTGGCAGGTTCCTAAACGTCGTCTGCGATAGAATGCAGGTAGCCTGCAGGATTATTGAAAGATGGTGTGAAGAGAAAGGTCTGTCGGTAAACCCACTAAAGACTGAGATCATTCTCTTCACAAAAAGACGAAAACTTCAGGGTTTGAGGATACCCATTATGTACGGAAGACCACTTGCATTAGTGCAAGAGGTCAAGTACCTGGGGGTAATCCTCGACAGCAAATTAAGTTGGAGGTCGCATGTCGACAGGACGGTGAAGAAGTCGACAGCGACCTTATGGCAGTTGCGCAGAGCAATAGGCAGGAACTGGGGGATAAACCCCAAGATTCTGCACTGGCTCTACACATTGGTAGTAAGGCCAAGAGTTCAGTATGGCTCAGTGGTCTGGTGGCCTAGCGTAGAGCGCCCCAGTATTTCCGTAAGATTGGCGAAGGTCCAACGACTAGCCTGTCTCGGAATTACAGGGGCAATGAGGACAACCCCAACAGCCGCACTTGAGGTAATATTGGGACTCCCGGGCCTCGACACTTGGATAAAGAGAGAGGCCATGGCTACCCACCTCAGAATGCGGGATACGGGGCTATGGAATGACCAGGGAGTTCGCACGGGCCATGCTAGGATTGCCGACATGGCTGCTAGAGAAATACCTCTATCAGCCTACAGGGTAACCGAAGCAGAGGACCGGCTAAGGTTAGAAAAAAGATTCTCTCTCACTATCCCAACAAGGGAACAGTGGGAGCAAAAAAGGGTTAAGCTCCAGTCGAATGCCCTGATATGCTACACGGATGGTTCTCGAGTGGCAGAAAGGCAATCCTCTGGAGCAGGAATTTATATGGAAGGCCGAGGGGTACAAGAAAGCTATGCTTTAGGAAGATTCACCACGGTATTCCAAGCAGAAGTTTATGCCATCCTATCGGTGGCAACAAGGAACGAGGTCAGGACATCCCCAGAGCAAAAAATTTATATTTGCTCTGATAGCCAAGCCGCACTAAAAGCAATCTTCTCGGCCAGGACAAGATCAGCTCTTGTCCAGGAATGTGGAGATGCTTTAGCCGAATTGGCAAGGGAAAAGGAAGTCGAGCTCATCTGGGTCCCGGGACACACAGGGGTCCAAGGCAACGAGAAGGCGGACGAACTAGCCAAACTCGGAGCCGGGGAAACCTGTTTTGGACCGGAACCCCTTCTGGGTATAACAAGGCAGCAGGTCTCAGCAGCCCTAACCGGGTGGGCCTACAAGACCAGCGAGGAAAAGTGGAAAGGATGCAGGGGCTGTCGTCAGGCAAAGTACCACATAGCGGGATTTGATTCAAAGAAATCGGTCTGGCTAATGGGAAGGAGCCGAAGAACCACAAATCTTTTGATAGGGATCTTGACAGGCCACTGTAAACTAAAGAGACACCTAACACTGATAGGGGTAGAGGAAGATCCCATTTGCCCAGGATGTGGGAGGGACGAGGAAACGTCCTTTCACTACTTGGGAGAATGCGAAGCGTACCAGCGACTGAGGTATAGAACCTTTGGGGCACCTACGCTTCAAATGGAAGAGTTGAACTCCCTATCCTGGGCCGAAATTATGATCTTCATTAGAAAATCAGGAAGGTTTAAGCAGGGAGAAGAGCTCATCGAAGAGGACGATAATGAAGGTGGTTGAGGGGATGGCATGAGGTTGGCAAAAAGGGCCTATGGTGGCCTACTTGCTAGACTTCGGTCTCCCCACAACTACTACTACTACTACTACAACCAAGGCATGAATTTGCATTTTCATTTGTATGTCCACCAGAGCCGTTCATTTGGACCTGTTGACTGATTTAACAAGTCAAGCATTTATAGCATGTTTAAAAAGATTCATGGCCCGACGAGGAAAACCCGAGTGTATTTTTAGTG
The DNA here is from genome assembly GCA_940337035.1 of Agriotes lineatus. Lineage (NCBI taxonomy): Eukaryota > Metazoa > Arthropoda > Insecta > Coleoptera > Elateridae > Agriotes > Agriotes lineatus. The sequence continues at coordinate 927 of CALNHX010004947.1, read as the reverse complement.
ACAATGGCACCTGTTTTGTGGGCGCAAATACAGAAGTTTTGAGACTTCCAAGGAGCATTCATGTACAATTGAATCATTTGTAACTAATGAGGGTATCAATTGGAAATTCATACCGGCTAAATCACCTAATTTCGGTGGCCTCTAGGAGGCAAATGTAAAAAAGCATAACATATCATATAAAACCGGCGGGCGATTGGTTTAAACTCTCTGCACTTCGAAGAGTTTTTACAGTACTAAATCAGATAGAGACAGTGGTAAATTTAAGGCCAATCAGTCCCTTATCCTCAAGTCCTGACGATCATACCCCATTGAGTCCCGCACATTTCCTTATAGGAAGATCTTTAACCTCTTTACCCGATTTTACTGAAATTCTAGCCAACTGACTGAATCATTTCAACCGATTACAACAAATTGTACAACATTTTTGGCAACGTTGGAGCAGTGAATATATTATAGAACTACAAGCCCAACTCAAATGGCACAAAAATTCCTCGCAACTATTGACCAGTGGCAGCTTAGTACTTTTTTAATGGCAAATAAACTGAGTACAAAAAAAGTTATTATTCTAGGCAAAAATTGGACAGCCCAATCACTTTTATTATTTTACAAAAAAATGCAGAGATAAATAAAAATTATGATGTCAATTCAGTCACTATATACGCAATTAATAGACTTGCGCAATCACATATCAGTTTATTTCTTGTATAGAAATGTCAATTGTCTTTTTGTTCTCCGGAAAAGTTATAAAAAGTGGACTTGTTCAGTTCTTGCATTGGAACCTTCTAAATAAATAAGAAATTTCAAAGAAGATGAAAACCGTACTGCATATCACAATATATATTTCAACTTTTATGTTACAGTTGTGAAAACTAGGTGTTAACAGTGATACAAAAAAACAGGTTGCATTCAGCTGAAATGAAATACCTA